>LPNX010145188.1:344090-393248 GCA_001517045.1 Pseudotsuga menziesii
CCATCCGGAATAAGGTACGAGGTTCGATCCTTTAGTGTTAGAAGTTTTTATTTCTATTGCATATTGGTAAAGATTGATTTTTGGAGTCTAGCTGTCTGTTGTGGTACCCCAAGCCATAGGAATTTCTCTCCGTAACAATAGGCCACATTCTTATGAACTTTTCGATCAATGCATGGTCCTTCAGAAACTAAGCGCTTGAATTTATTCGATATGACGACAAAGTAATGCCTGGTATTTAAATAGCTTTAGCTATGTATGTGCGTCATAATTTCCATCTTTTTTATCTATTCTTGTGGATCCAAAGTCTACATATTTGTCAGGTATGTCTGTAAGGAGGATTTCTTCGGTACCAATTTGCAGAGTTGCAGGATGTTCAGACATGGAGAGGTATGGCGATGAACCAATTGAGGAGGGGTCCTCTGTCCCCCTGCAAGGTGTCCATTCCATATCTCAAAGGCTACTATAGGAGAAAAGATAAGGGGAACTGGTAAAAAAAAGCAGGGTCGATAGGCATGATACGACAAAACCCTAAGATCCTAGTAGATCTCATTCTGATGATGCTGCCAGTGATTATGCTCTTAAAATGTTAAGAGAACATGGGTGGGATTCGGTCCACTTATATGTTTACGAGTCACAAAATAATTTAATACAATTTCTTTAGGTGGAACCACACATTCGACCATTACTCTAAGGTGCTCCATGGTTCTAGGTCAACTCTCATTGAAATTGAACCTTGCCTACTGGTGAAAAACTAATAGCTCTTCATTTATGGATCTAACCCCTTTGAACATCAATAAATAAAAAACAAAAATAGACCTTTTAAATAAATCTATCATAAATTGATAATTTAATAAATTGATCGTTGATATGGATATATGTTAAGATTCATTTAATATAATTATGTTTTATTTTCACACAAAATATATTATATATATGGGGTAACACGAACATAGATAGTATATTAGATTCACCATGTGTGGATCTTATACTACAGTTTGTAATCATTGTTTGTAATGATAATAGCCAAGATTATTTTGGTCCTGCAATCCTTAAAATTATTATCGCATATTCACTATTTGTGTTGCAATAAGTTTTTGTTTAATCTCATGAAGACATTGTGGCCAAATAAAATTTTCATATATTCATATTGTTTGATAAAGGATGAACTAATTTCCAATTTGGTTAAAACCAAAGTTTAGAATATAAAAAATGCCAAACCATATTAATATGGAGATCATAATGTCTCTAATATGGAGATCATAATGTCATATGGAGATAAAAGCTTATTATATGAGAAGTTAACAAAAAATAAAAGGAGTAACTATCTACTCGACCATTTGCATCGGGTCTCACTCAACACCGTCAAGTGATAGTTTACTCCGTTATCTTTCTGTGAGACCAAGACTTACAGGATTTTGCTTTTTCTCGGTGTTAGCCCAATGCTTCTATTAACTGTAAACTAAGATGAGAGACAAATATTTATTTTTGCAGTTTTCCTTTGAATATTTATTTTTGTAGTTTTCCTTTGAGTTTACAATAAATATTTTCTTCCCTTTCTTGTTTAAATGGTATGTTGGCACCAAAACTTTTGAATGGTATAATGAAGGTTAATCTATAGAGTTAATAATAAGTATTTACTTGAAAACAAAGCATAAACAAAGGTGAGACAATGTTCCATTAAAAGAGTAATATTAAACTCATTCATCACGTACTCTCTTTTTAACTATTTTAATTTTAAGAAATAGTAAGAGTAAAGGGTAACTCTTTTTAACTATTTTAATTTAAAGAAATAGTAAAAGTAAAGGGTAAGGAGAAAATTCTTCTTTGATAGCTGTTAGGCAAATTTAATGAGAGTTTAATATTACTCTTTTAATGGAAGTTGTCTCACCTCTTTTTATGCTTTGTTTTCAGAGTAAATACTTATTATAAACTTCGTAGAGTAACCTTCATTATACCAGTGAAAATTTGATTACAGTAGAGCAACATTGCAGTCATTAAGCGATTTGATTATAGTAGAGAGCGGAACATGGCAAACCGTTTAAACAAGAATATGCCAAGTGAAGAAAGTATTTATTCCAAACTCAAAGGAAAATTGCAAAAAGAAAAATTTGTCCCTGATCTCAGTTGATAAAAGCACTTGGGTTTTACATGGGAGAAAAAGTAGAATCGTGTAAGTTTCACTCTGGCAGAAGGGTAACAGAGTAAGCTATCACTTGACGGAAATGGGTAGGCCCCGGTGCAAATGGTCTCTTAGATAGCGTACTCCAAAATAAAAGCATATTAATATGAAGATTATATTAATATGGCGATCATAATGTTTTTAATAAAAGATTATTATATGAGAAGTTAACGAAAATAAAAGCATATTAATATAGACATCATAATGTCTCTAATAAAAGCTTATTATATGACAAGTTAACAAAAATAAAAGTATATCAAATAACATATAGAAAAAAAAATCATTATAATGCAAAATGGAAACAACAAACACAAGGTATAATTTTATGTCAAATACAAATATTAACAAATTTATGTTGCATATTATATAGCTTTGAATCTAGAGGGGGTGGGGTATGTACACTTCTATAGAATTTAGCAATTACATTATGTCCAGAGAGGATTCGTTGCCCCACAAACAAGTGGGTTTCATATATCAAATTGCTTTTTAACTTGGCTTTGACCCGAGAATTAATAGATTATTATTATTTATTATTATAATTGTGTGAATCCATGGAAATAATAACATTTTTTTAATGATGAAATGTGACGATGAAACATTTTACATCATTCTTAAACTGAAACTCCAAAGTCCACAAAATATTTTTGGATTTTGATGTGCAATAAAAAAACTTGCAAAGAATGGTGTTGCCTTTCTAATAATATTTTTTTGAAAAGATATAAATATAATTTCATATGCAAAATTTACATTCAATTAAATATTTATCTTTTCAAATTTGTCAAAATATTAGAAATTAATTTATTTTCCTATCAAGTAATTGAATGTTCAATATATAATTTTGAAAAACAAAATATACAGACATGATGTAAAAGAAATTGATAAATCTCATTTTTTTTGGAAAGTATAAAAGTTTTATTATATTTTAAAGTAACTAATTATTATTTGAATTGCATTGTATACACCTTTGTGTTCCATTAAGTTTTTAACTACTATTTACATAAGCTTTAAAAAAATAAAAATATACATTTTTTAAGAGGAAACATGGATGAATATTTCATATATTCTTTAAATAATTTTTTGGTTATGCATTTTTAACTTATTAAAAATTTTTTTAGTACTTTTACACTTTGGAAAAAAGTGAAATATACATTTAAAAAGAAATTTAAAAAAAAAATAATATGTAAAATCTATTAGTTTTTTTGACTGAAAAAAATGAAATATACATTTAAAAATAAATAGATTAAAAACTAATATAAAATCCAAAATGTGAAAATGAGATGCCTTTGCGTACATGAATAACTCACAAATTCATTTCCATTAACTCTACCACCTAATATTAAAGAGGTTAAGGGGTTTGACCCTTGGAAGTTGCAGCTGCAAAAATTATAGAGTTGGATGGTTAGTTTATTTAATCCTAATAAAAACCCAATTTAAGTCTTACACATTTTTTTGCACCTTTTTTTGAGTTCACCCAATTTTAAATAAAAAAGCACAAACATATATACAGAAAATGGGAATTACATCAGGTTATATGTGTAATAAAAACTTTATGATTTAAAAATTAATATGACAAATAATGTTTAAAAATTGTATTTTGTGTAAATGAAATTAACAAATAAAAATAAAAATAAAAATATTAAGACAAGACACATGATCACACTATCCTGAATCATGGTGGGGGCTCCACAGAGCGGAAGGATTTGGATGGGAATTAATTTTATTCAGAATTATAATCTACAAAAATCTTTCTTAGTTGATTTAAATGTATAAAAAGAAAGCGAAAATGAATATACTATGTTTAAACAATTGAGTAGTATAAGATTGAAAACTTTCTCATATAAATAATCAGTTGAAAGCAATAACTTCACAAACATATGAATATAAAGATAAGATAATCATTTGAAAGTAATAACTTCACAAACATATGAATATAAAGATAAAATAAAGGAAAAAAACATATAAAAATAAAGCTATGAAAAATAGAAAAAAATAATCATTTGAAAGCAACAACTTCACAAACATTTGAATATAAAGATAAGTTAATTATTTGAAAGCAACAACTTCTCAAACATATGAATATAAAGATAAGATAAGGGAAAACACATATAAATATAAAGCTATGAAAAAAGAAAAAAATGTTTATGCAAGTTGAGCCACATTAAGGCCTAGTGTCTGAACCTTGTGTTCTGATACCACATGTAATAACCTAAAAATTCGTAAAAATTTAAAAATTTTCATGTAACATAAAATGTTCAAGGATGTCATTGCCTATGAACCAATAACTGCTAGTGGTTACTCAATAGTAGTAATTAGAATTGGGCATTGTAATTCTTTAGTTCTATATAATTTATTTGTTTATCTTGAAGTACTATGTTACATATGTTAAGTTTAGCAGTTTAAGTTTTAAAAGGGCAGGAAAGGAAACTACATTTAAATCTGATGCTAAATGTGTATGATTATTGTCTTCTGTCAAGTAGGAAAGAACCTTAGATGAGATCGAGGCTTACTTAGCTTACAGCTAACGCAGTGAAGTGATGCTGCTTTTATAGGTTCTAAACATGTAAACAGTTTTGTTACCAGTAAATTCCAAATCGAGAAAAACACTCAACTAGCATAGGATAAAATGTTAGTTAAATTGTTTGTTTTGCAGCTTGATCCTGTAAGAGGTATTGTTGAATTGATTGAAACCCGCATAAATGTTTGTAATGACACTATTGTAAAAGAACGGGTTTAATGCAGTTATGCTTACTGCCACAGTACTTGTTCCAATAATCTTCCTCCTTGTGTTTTCAGTTATAGACTTGTGTTTCATTTTTAGATGGTGTATATTAAGGAAAGATCTACTTCTTCCATTAAGAGCATAATAGCCTAAGAAGTCTATAAAGTAGAAGATATGTTAAACATACTTGCAACCAAAACTACATATTTATCGTTAGTGTTTGGTATAAAGTACTCTTTATATTTGTTTGAGTTCTTTCTAAACTTTAAACATTCTATGCTAGTGATTCTCCTTAATCAAGTATTTATATTTGATTTTCTTGTGTCAGAAATCTCATTTTATATGAGTTTTTGTTGAAAATTTAAAAAGTATGTTTAGACTAAAACCTATCTTCAAGATCTATTTGGTTATGTATTTCTATGGAAAGTTAGTTCACCTCCATCGTTGGTATCTTATTATTATCAAAAGTAAACATTATTTAAAAATAAGGAGAACATAGATAATTTATAGTTATGCACAAGACCCTAGTGTAAATAAACACCTCTCAAACACAAAGTATTTGGTTATTAAAAACAAGAAATCATAACGAGGATATTGATACTTTTGCAATGATATTATAAGGTTTTGACCTATGAACAATGATTGTTCAGGTTAAAAACAAGACTTTCAAACTATAGCATGAAACCCAAAATTGCAAATAATTTCAGAGGACACGTGGTTGGTGTTCGAAGCTTAGGGTTTAGTTGACATGGAGGCAATGAAAAGGCTTGTTGCTAATCCTTCCATCATTTGCACACAGGCCTTCGTGAGCCATAACGAGCTCCTCTGCAAGTTTGTTTTTCATGATCTAGTGTAGTAGAAAAGAGCATGAAGCTTGCTGCTGTCGTGCGGTGGTTTTGACTGTTGAAAAGAGTATTGGAGGTTGGGTTGTCTTCGCCTTTGTTTTTACTGGGTGAGTTTGTACTATGTGAGTGTAAAAAGTGTGAAGAGGGTTGTTGAAAGAGTGAGTTGAGTTGAGTTCTTTATTTACTACTCGGTTTCTTAACGAGGGTTTGGTCTTTACCTCGTCGCGGCCTGGGATTTCACTTCTGAACACTGTAAACTGCTTTTTAATTTCAGTAGTGCTCCATTTCAGCTCGTGGAACTCACAAGGGAGGCTAGGTTGAGATTGCAACATCCAAACAACTATGCCGTTCCTTTGGTAAGAACTGAAATTAATTTTTTTAACTCTTCTACACAAGTATAAGTTTAAAAATTGTGAAATTATGTATTAACAATCGTGTTTCATTTGATTTTGTGCAAGCTCTTCAACCGTGGATCGATTTTTGTTAAACTCCACCAACAAAGCTTCCATGAGGGCGTCCACCCCAGTAAGCCTCAGTTTTACCTGGGGTTCTCCTACATGAGTTGCATGGTGGATTATGATGTTACTGCCATGTGTTGTTAGTTACTTGTTTGTTCGTGGCTATTTAGATGCTCTGTTTGTTTTTTTTCTATTAAAAATCCCTAGTGGTTGTTTTGTAATAGAAGGGTATGGGCTTTCACAATCACGACTTATAGAATTTAATTTTGAGCCTTCTCGGCCATGGTTGAATTATAATGATATTATTTGGTACTGGCTTTAAGCCGTGATTTTTATTGACTGGCCATTGGGTCGTTTTATGAGGATTTGTTTAGGGTTAAAAAAAAACAACTTAATGGTTGTTCTTACAACACTTCTCTTTTTTGAAAGGGCTTTCATAGCCGAAATAGATGTTTAGTTTTTATGAGAACTCTGTTTGTATGTAGATACATTTATTCAGGATTTTAAGCCTTGACTGGTGATGTAAATGCCATAGGCCGAGACTATGTCTGTTCAGTTTTGTTTTTACTATTAAAAGAATTTTCACAGCTTAAGACTGAATTAATAGTATTTCTATTTGGTTTATATTTATGTATATTATGTTTATTTTAGCTACTTTTATTGTTATTTACTTTTCGAGAGTTTAGGGTTAAATAGATTATTAATAAATTTTGTTTATTCTTTAAAAGAAATATGATTTGAGGACCTTGACAAGGGAATACTTTGATAATAGCATAATTATTAATGCAACAATGAATTCTGGAAATAGGACACAAAAATGAACCTAATTTGAATAAATGTACTTTTTTTTGTACTTTCTAGAATATAATGCTAGGTTTTGTTATTATAAATTGTGATTTTCTTTTGTTGTGAAAGACCATATCTTTCATAAACCCTAACTCTTCTTTAAAGTTTACAGAGCTAGTAAATTTGTTTCAGCTAACCCTAGTTTACATTTTTTTTTGCATAGCTGAGCTAACTGGGTAAATATTTAACCTAGTTTACTATTCTGCAAAGTTAAACTTAGTCTAGATAATTTACTGTTTCTATATTATCTATTTAGAAATACATACTAGGTTTATAATATGTAATTTTGCTGGTTTCACCGTGTAAAATATTACACATAAGAGTGTATATTACTTTTGCTTTTTCTTCTATCTTTATTTAGTTTATTTAGATACTTTAAGTAAATATTACAAATACAGCTGAAGTTCTATAAACAATTTATACAAAATCATGTAGAAAATAACCATTCGCATCTGCATACATATTTTATTGAACCCACTGTTTAAAAATAAACAAACCTATTGTACTAGAGTACTACCTTGCAAAAGGTGTGGAAAAATACAGTTTAGGTATTTTCTTTCTATCTATTAATTAACTCATAAATTTCTCTACTAATTTACCCTAATCTAACTAGATACTAACTTTCACAGCATATATAATTCTCCTATATATCCTTAACAGAAATAAAACAGAAATACACTATATTATTGAAAACTCTTAAACTTTCCAGATATAGTAAATAACTTAAATGACTGACCTAAGCAAAACCTAGAAGTATAGATGAGGCAACAAAAGCTTAAAGAAGTTGTTCCTCCCAACCAACTCCTAGAGAAGAGTTGGATTGCAATTATCAGGACCCCCAAGCTTGTCTCCTAGTCCACCTAGTAGAAGTACTGGGTGAGAGATGTAGTCTTGAAATCCTCTGCAACTCCACTGAGTGTTCAGTAGTAACTCAGTTATGCTTATAGCAGTATGAAATCAGCTTAGAATAGATGCAATAGTTCAGGTCTTCAGTACATGTCCACTCAAACTTACTTCAGCTAGTCCCCTCCATCGAATTCTCATGTGCACTTCATTCACTTATAATGATCACAAATCCAGAATGAGTAGCCTCAGCTGTCTTTAATGGGAAGTTTTATTAACATGCCTAGGTCTTTTGGGTCAATTTTTACTTAATGAGCCACCTGCTCCTATTCCACTTTATTGGGGAATCATGACCACAAAAATAGGGAATTTGACACCTGCAACAGCTAGAAGTAATTTAAGGATGATTCCACATGTCAATCTGCTCTCACCCTAGCCTCCTCCATCATGTGACCAGTATAACACTCATTTAATAGCCTCCCTAAGTTGTTGTCTCATCTTTCATTTATTTAATTATAAAATATTCTGCAATTACATTAAATTATCCTTGTCCCCACTTGGTCATGAATTACAAACTTTAACATAAAATATAACATAAGGTTCCTCAAAACATGAAATTTTTTGCAAATCTGGGGCATGTGACAAGATCTCTGCAATGGGTAGGAGTCGAGGAAAGAGAGCTACCTACATACGAAGGTTTACCTAAAATTGCATATATTCTGGTTTAATTTGAAACAAAAGTCATAGAATCCCATGATTGTCTGCCTTGGACTTTAAGCTAAAAGCTACGCCCGCTAAGTGGTGGGTAAACATAAACAATCTATCTATGAATGGCCGCAATGAAGAAGATTGCTGGAGATTATATTTGGAGAAGATATCAGTTATACTGATCACAAGAATACAAGATTGAAAAATCCTATCGAACATATTGAACATTGTCACATGAAATGGCAAGAGTATCCGCGACAAGAATGGGTTCATCTCTTTATACATACATTGGATATGGTACCAAAGAATGGGTTCATCTCTTTATACATACATTGGATATGGTACCAAGGAATCGGTACACATCAATGGAGTTGTGACAAGGAAATATCGAGTGGGAAGACTTAGATACAAGATTTACACACACATTTGAGTTTGCAATTGATCATCCAACAATTGATGTTGCATTCCAGATAATGAAAGAGAAGATATTTGAGGAAATCTCTGTCACAACTACAGATTTCCATCAGTGCAGTGTGATAATCCACCATTGGATGGAATGTTACAATGTCATGGGAGAACCAAATGATGATGACCCACTCAACAAAAACATACCTGAGTTGAAAGGTATGCACGTAGTGGAAGGAGTTGGAATTTCCAACAACCAATTCCTAAGTTGACTTAAAATTTAAAAAGTAAATATTGGCTCTCTTGAAAATCCAAAGTTCGCCAATATTGGAGATTATTGAGATGATGAGCCTATGGGAAAGATCACTAATTTTTTCAATGAGATCAAGGATATGTTCCCTACCAATTTTTTTAGAGATGAAAGGAATAATTGGTGACCTCAGAGAAATGAAGATGCCTTTGAAGCCCGATGCAAAACCAATCAAGCAACGACCATACAGATTGAATCCACGATACAAAGAAAAGGTTAAGGCTGAATTGGATTGAATGCTAGAGGCAGGGGTTATAGAAAATGTTGAAGAATCATATTGGATTATCCCAATTGTAGTACAGGACAAGAAGAACTCAGGTGAAGTAAGAATTTGTGTCGACATGAGAAATTTGNGTGTTATAGAAAATGTTGAAGAATCATATTGGATTATCCCAATTGTAGTACAGGACAAGAAGAACTCAGGTGAAGTAAGAATTTGTGTCGACATGAGAAATTTGAATGTTTATTGTTTACATGACCCGTCTCCGACTCCACTTATAGATGAGGTAATAGATAATGTTAGAGGACAAGAGATGTACTCTTTACTAATGGGTTTTATGGTTACCATAATATTAGGATTTCAAAGGAGGATTGACACAAGAATACCTTTGAGGTGGAGTGGGGATGTTTCTAGTATACAATAATTCCATTTGGACTTAAGAATTCACTTGCGATTTTTTTTAGAATCCTAATAGATGCCTTTAAAAATATTATACACAAATTTCTTGAAGTATGCTTCGATGATTGGATAGTGTTTGAGCTCATAAAAGACCATATAGAGTACTTGAGAATGATGTTGGAACTTTGTCGCTAGTATCAAATTTCCATGAATTTGATGAAATGCATCTTTTGCACACCTTTTGGAGCTCTATTGGTCCACGTGGTCTGCTGCGACAGAATTTTGGTTGACCCAGTCAAAATTGCGATCATACTCGACCTACCACCACCTACTACAGTTAAACTATTGAGAGCGACACTAGGACACACTGGATAGTAAAGGAAATTTATCAAAGGATATGAGAAGCTGACTCCTTCGATGGAAAAATTGTTGAAAAAAGATACTATGGACAATGGAATGCTAAGAAAATCTAGACAAGTTGAAGAACAAGATGGCTACTACACCAACACTTGTGTTTCCCAAGTGGGAAAAAGAGTTCCACGTTCATGTTGACGTATCATCTATTGCATTCAGCGTGGTACTAACATATCCTGGTGAAGGATTGATTAATTATCCCGTTTCCTTCCCTAGCAAAAAATTACCAACTACAAAGAAGAATTATACCAAAACAGAAAGAGAAGGGCTAGCGATGGTATATGCACAGCATAAATTCAGAAACTATTTACTGGGATGACATTTCAATATGTACATTGACCATTTTGCATTAAAATACCTATACAATAAGCAAGTGTTGGGGGGGGGAAGATCTGTCGGTGGCTTCTCCTATTCCAAGAATTTGGTTTTGAGATAATTGTTAACCTGGTCAATTGAATTTCGGTCTAGACCATCTTTCGACGATCAAAAGTGGATAAGAATATACTAGTATGGAAGATAATATTCCTTATGTGCAACTGTTTGTGATAACCATGTTTGATGATCAATACCAAGATATCATACAATTTTTAACTACGAGTTATGCACCAAATGAATTCACCACTTTGCAGAAGAAGCAGTTGGTTGTACATGTTGCAGATTTCCAATTGATCATTGGACACTTGTATGAGATGGATCCTGATGAGATTCTTTGGTGCTGTGTCTTGGAGCACAAGCGTCCAATGATATTAAATGAAGCAAATGATGGTGTCGCAGGAGGACACTATGCATGAAAAGATATAGTGCGCAATATTTTGCAAGCAGGGTTATGGTGGCCCACCATACATGTGGATGCATAGGATTATTCGCAGCTATGATTTATGCCAAAGGACTGGAAATCCTTCTTGAAGAGTTGAAATGGCACTGGTACTGTAGAAAAAATTGTATAGATTTGATGAATGGACCAATGATTTTGTAGGACCTATCAGTCCAACAGGGAAGCGCATTGGAGCATGATATATTATCACTGTGAATGACTACCTAACTACATGGGTTGAAGTAGTGCCAATATAATATTGCACTACTGAAACTTTTGCGGAGTTTCTATTTGAAAATGTTGTGAGAAGATTCAGGTGCCCAAATATTTTAATCAGCGATCAAGGTATGCATTTTGTTAATTAGTTGATTGAAGAACTGATGGAGTAATTTCATATATAGCATAGAAGGAGAATGCCATATCACCCTCAATCAAATGGAGTTGTCGAAGCATTCAACAAAGTTCTAGAAAATGCATTGAAAAATGTTTGTAATTCTAGAAGAGATGTCTGGGACCAAAATATTTCTGTAGTATTATGGGAATTTCACACGACATGTAAGAAGTTGACAAGTCAGACTCCATTTCGGTTGGTGTATGGTAAAGAAGTTTTCATGCATATGGAGTACATTATACCGAGTCTAAGAATTGTTGCAATCACGGAAATGACAGATGTTGATGTTGTCGAAGACCGATTACTCCAACTAATACAATTGGAAGAAGAATGTTATGTCACAGGGTTTCATCAAAACATTCAAAAGCAAAGACAAAAGGTATGACATGATCGATACATTAAGAAAAAGCAGTTTCAAGTCGGCACTCTTGTTCTTATGTATGATAACAAATTCTTTAAGAACCCAAGGAAGCTAAAAACTCATTGGTTAGGACCATACATTGTCAAATATATCACTTATGGAGGAGCAATGAAACTACAAAAGTTAGATGGGATAGAAGTTAGAGGACTAGTCAATGGGAGTCAACTGAAACCATATTAAGATAGCTGCAACTTGGTCACATAAAAAAAAGAGAGAGAGAAAATAAAGAAATATGGGTCAAAATTTATGTCCACAGACTGCTTGTCTGTCATAGCAAGAAGTGAAGTTTCACAGACTTGGTACGGCCTAGAGAAAGTCAAAATTCTGAGTGTAGACACTTGGTCTATCGCAAGAAATGAACCCTGTTGAAGGCAAAAAATTGGTCGCAAGGATTGCATCACTATTGCAAGAAAAGTGCTTTAGAAAAGATAAAAATCAAGTCACAAGGACTGCGACGCTGTCACATGAGATACCGAAATCCTAGATATGATAAGCTGGAGGTAATTAATTCGACGAATTCGAGAAAATATGGCGACACACTTTTTGGTCATGTCTGGATTTATGGCAATAACTATCATTCAAAGTGAAAGATAATTGTCGCCATAACATTAAAGTTTCGTTAATGAGTTGGATGGTATGCCCATTTTCTTGAAAGGATGAATTCCTTTCTATTGCCAATTTCCCGTGTGTGCAAAGAGCGACTATGGAAAATTGTTGCATGTAATCATCCTTCGCGCCCAAGTTCATTTCATTCCATTGCAAGAGAGAAGAGTTCTTATTTTCTGCAACCTTAAGAACCGAAGTGAGTTGTCCATAGCATGGTCATCTCTATATTCAATACAAGTACAGTCAATTTTGAGCCCACATCACATAGGATAGTCATGGAGGATACTTCTGGTTATATTCCACTGCAGGTGGAGGTTCCACCAGTTGCTCCAGAGACTACGCTAGTTGTTGAACATACTTCTCCAGTTGTGGAGCCAAACCACGTTAGTCCCTCTGAAAAAGCATATGCAGATAGACTAGGTTCGTTTGGAACCAAATGGGATAAGTGCATTGGTAACTAGAAGAGGAATGGAAAAACACTGACAACCCCAATGCCACCTCCACTGGATGATGATCACTCTAAGATAAGAAATTTGCTTCCACCTTACATTCTTCCCGAACATAGTGATGCACCAAAAGTCAAAATCCCAAAGCGAAGAGGGGCCTTGCTTATAGCACCATTGGTGCCAAAAGGAGTGAAGGTGTCGATGGATATCATGTCGAACTTGCAGAAGTTATCCTTTGTTGACCACAACACAAAGAAGTAGGAATACATGGATCACATGAACTATATGGTGACTGTGCAAGACACACAAGATGCACCGAAGTGATTTTTCCCAATGGTGTGGGCTAGAGGACTGAATCAGTCCGGTATAATGTCATTTCTATATATGCTGCATTTTGGCCGCAACATACCAATAAACACATGTGTTAAGAAATTGTTGGTATTCTTTCATGGTGGGTACCTATGGCTTGGAAAGGATATATATGTAGATGTTGAACTTATCACAATCATCACAGGTCTACCATTTGCAAGAATGGACACAATGCCACTTCTAAGGAAGGATCAAGAAGCATCGATAGCTGCATGGATGAAGCAGAAGTACGACGTAATAAGAGAAACAAAGGGTTTATGATATCCTCCATCAATGAATATACCGTTTGCTTTGCTATGAAGGTATTGGCCTCAAATTTACTATGCAAGATGTACCCAACCCAATGCACTATGAGAGAAATCAAGTTTGCTAAAATCTGTGTAGAGGGAGTTCAGATCAACTGGTCACAGTTCTTACTAAATGGATTGTTGCAAGATGCTATTGAATCATAGGAGGAGGGTAAGGCATTTCACTAGTCTTGGCTATTAATATTAATTTCATTCGTTGCATGGTACAACCCACTGAACTACCAAGGGATAAATCTGTCAGTGCAATGCGGAGGAACACGATACCAAAACCTTTGGTTCGACAAGAATAGAAAGGCATGACAGACAAAAAATAACATCGAATTCTTTATGCATGGGGACGCTATAAGGATCTAGATATGGAACCAATATAGGTTGGATGATGCCGATGTTCAACGATTTTGTCAAGTTGTTAGATTCGATATTGGAACACAACATGTCAACATGCAGCTCCACCAGGACCCACATCACCAATGGTTCATGACGGAATTCATAATATCATAGGAAGGTGTTGAAGAAATTGTTGATGAATGGATGAATGAATGGCTCATCCTGGTGCCAGAAGATCAACTAGTACAAGAACAAGAAGAACAATGACAAGAGGATCCACTACCTCTAAATGAAGGAAATGAAGAAGAAAATAAGCAGGAGGATCTAGACCCAATATAAAGTTGTTCCAGTTCAACTCTAACAGACTTAGAGATAGAAAATAAAAGAAAAGACTCTAATACAGAACATGCAGAGTCAAGGAAGAAGAAGAAGATAAAAGTTGATAGAAGTGCAAATTCCATCAACCTAGATAGAGATGACCTACAAATTATGGTTGAGGAAATAACTGAAGTAGCACAGATAAGATTCAAAACCATAGAGAAGCGACATACATAACTTATAGGTACGGTTACCGATTTACTCAAAGTTTTGTGTAAAGATGTCGAAGATTTTAAAGTTTTTGTAGACTATCCGACCCCAAGAACTAAGTCGCGAGATCCACTAGAGACTTCAGAAATGCAACCAACTGGAATAAAAGTTCCAGTTCCTCCAATAAGAACACAGTTATTGGGAGGAGTTCTCAATATAGGAACTCCAGAGTTTAATTATGTCGCCAAGAGCATAGGCCAGATAATGATAGAATTCTCGTTAATGGAAATGGATGAAGTGTATGTAAAACAAAGTGCCACAGTGGTAGATATAAGATTGCGAGAATGTGTGCTAGTTAAGCAAGTGAAGGCCACAAACAAAAGTGTTATGAAGATGCAACTAGCAGTAAAAGAGGCTAAGCAGAAGATGAAGACATGGGAATAAAATCATTATAGGCTCAACAAGGCAGTAGCCCTTGCTTGTACAAACTTTACAAAGGAAGGAATAACAGAGG
This sequence comes from Pseudotsuga menziesii, assembly GCA_001517045.1. NCBI lineage: Eukaryota > Viridiplantae > Streptophyta > Pinopsida > Pinales > Pinaceae > Pseudotsuga > Pseudotsuga menziesii. The sequence goes on from LPNX010145188.1 coordinate 359,161, forward strand.
AAACGGTGTCAGAATCCAAGGTCATTCAACTTGGAGAAATAACATAAGAACTCCGAAAGACGGTTGTAGAGCTGGAGGCACAGGAAAGACCAAACAGGCCTTTTGAGGTGTTGGAGGAATGAAGGAAAGCAACAATGGAAGATACGCAGAAGATTGAAGAGGCATAAGCAGTGTGTGCTAAAGTTTTTGACCAAGTCTCTCAAGCTTGGGAAGGGCTCATAGATGATGCAGATTTAGAGAAAGTTGCAAAGGAGCTACGCACAGTTGAAGAAGACATGAACCAAATGAAGAGGGCAATGAAGAAATTTCCCTTAGCAGAAAAATGGCTAAGGAAGAAGAGATGCAGTGCTGCGCACGCAACAACATCAATGCATAGACAAGGTTAAAGAGATGCAGGATGAAGTAGAAAGAGTTACAAACATCATTAAACTTGTACATCAGAAGGTGCGAGAAGCAGCAGAGTCAGCTAAAAAGGAAACGCTGAAACATATTAGTTCTGACCTTGTGGAGTAGTTGAAGAAGACAGAGGAAGAAGTGCGATAGAAAGCGAAGAGAATAACAAAAATATTACAATATTTTCAAAGCAAAGTTAGCACAAGTGAACAAATGGAGGAATAAGATTTACGTGGCTCGAGACAATCCACAGCTGAGTGCTAGGGGCCTATTGGGACTAGGGAAAGGTAAGCAGAATTCACTTAGAATTTTGCTTAAGTATGAAAAGAGATAAGGAAAAATAAGAGAATGGAGATGCGACAGAGGTAATGACAGAAAGAAGGAAGGGAGATCAAATGAAGGAAAAGAGGGAAAATGAGGTGTGATAGAGGAAGATAAAGAAGATAAGTCACGACAGAAGAGGAGTTGTGACAGAAGATGAAGCCACAACAGATGAAATTCCACAATAGAAGGAAAGGACACAACAAGGAAAGAATGCTACAGAGTAGAGCCATGTCAAAAGGTGTGCATCAATGCAGCGGTTAAAAAGCGACATGTAAGAAAGATCATGGGTACGAGGTCAGTTAGAGACGACGAAAGTCACATGTATGAAGGTATCTGTGTAAGTCAGGTCATTAGTTGCTAATGACATGTGTTGCTAGAATATGAAGACATTCTGTTGGATAAGTGTAGAAAGTCATCTGAGAGAGCGACATGTAAAGATTCTATAAAAGGAGGAACCCAAGCTGTATGCGATTTATCCTCTGAAGGGCCTGTTCATGTTAGTATCTATAAAATTTGGTAATTTAGTGACAGTATGATTTGTATTCTCAGTTAGTGTGTTGAATTTGTAGAGAGGAGTTGAAGGATCTACAACTGAGCGTGTAGGATTGTAGGAGAGAGTGAGTCAATCCAGGATATGTGTGGATCAGTAGTAGAGTCAAGTACAGGAAGACCAACGATAGAGGATAAGAGAGTATGAGAGGAGAGAGAAGTATTTATAGATAATCAAGGAATATCTAGAACAAAGTCTGCATCTTAGTGCGCAGACCAAAGGTGCCATATATTTCTCACGCCATATGAATAGCACCTTTGTGGTTTTTCCCGGATGGGGTTTCACATTAGATTTTGTGTTTTATGTGTGGATGTTGAATGTGTCTAAGTCGCATGTGTATATGTTGTAATGAATGAATGTTTATGTATCTGCTTATGAATGAGTTTATATATATCAGTCACACTGTTATAAGTTGAATATATCTATGATGTACTGAAGGTATTGTTATATTATTTACAAAGGAAGAAAGGTGTCGCAATCTAAATGTGCATAGTAAGCATAAATAATCCATCCATAGGCTTTGGTTGACCACCTTGGTAGAATTCCAAGGGACACAAAATCCCCCAACCAACTGCATAAACTTGGTTCTGATAGTTACCCATAGAAAGATATCTCAGGTGAAACTGCATCTACGTCGTAGGTGTTGTCGATTGGGCTTTGCTCTCTCGAGCCGATAACTTGGGATTTATTGTGCATAGGAGAGAAGGGATTGAACCTGGGTCGAAGAGACGCCATAAGGCCAACATGTAGCTTAAGCTACGCCCTAGAGCACAACTTAAGCTATGTTTCTTCAATGTAGCTGAATCCCAATAGCGTCTCTTAGGCCACGTTAAGTCTATGTTAAGTTTCTAACATTTCTTAAGTGACGTTAAATCTCAGATTCATGATTTTTTTACCTTTTTTGTCCAGATCAACTAACGTTCGACCTTGAGGTTTCCTTTTTTAAGCAAAACCGATGTTGATGTCGAATTTTGAACCCAAATGTAGTAGCGATATAATAAATGACTGTTGACTAGAGAAATTTTAAGCTAAACCTAGAAATAATATAATAGAAAATAATAATAATTGCAAAGTGAGGCTCTCCTCGGCCTCAAAATAAAGCTTACACTGTCATGTTAAACCCCCCCCTTGAGCTAATCATAAGTCCATGGATGAGAATGGTGAATAGAAATGAGATAATGTGTTTATAGATAGTACCCAACTCAAATATGATCAAAATATCAATGATAGTGGATGAATGGATACCTTACATGAGAGTTTGTTTACATGATACCCATCTCAAATACTTCTAAGAGAGATGACATAATGAGAGATTGTTTATAAATACATGGATTTGATACCTCTAAGAGTGGGTTTGTAGATACATGAATTAAACATATCTTGTTTGAATATAATTGAGACTAGGTGTATGGATACCTAGCTTGAAAATTGAGAGTGTGTTTATGTATATATGCAACTCAATAGTATGTTATCCTTGGACAAGACATAAAACTGAGTGAGTTTATTGATACACATCTCAACATATAGTCATATTATACAAAACACCCCCTCTTAATTTTAAGAGGGGACATTAGAGAGAGAGAGAGCATCACATCGCAATTTCTCCCCCTAATTCTAAACGTGGTCCATTTAATAAATATGCCACATATAATAACCCATGAATGCCATATTTCCCTCACAAAAATGGTTCCACATCTTGGTGAAGGTGGACTCTATTAGAGGTCTAGAAAAAATATCCATTGAAACATGCAAACCAATTGTAGGTGTGGTCCAAGTTTTTCTTTAAAATGGACTTTGGAATAATGTACATTGAAAAAATGACCATCAACATATGGAAATAAGTCATCCAACATAATAGGACAAGATTCATGTGTGCAAGAATTATCTATAAAAAATAGTGGGTTAAATATCTTAAAGTTTTGAGTAGAAAATCCATTAAAGAAGGCGACGAAGCATGTAGCCCCCCTTTGAGAATAAGTTGTCATAGGTCAACAAATGGAACTAAACCACTAACAAAGAAACATTCCTCCTATCACAATAAACTAAATCATCCACTATAAAAATAAGAAGTCCCAAAACATATAAAAATGTCTCCAAGTGTGGCATGATCTATAATGATATCATCACAACTTGTAACAAGTATGGTCCAGTGTAAAATGTGCATCATTATATTAGGATCATTAGGTCCAATAATTTCATAGAGGAATTCTTTAAACATTATTCAAAATATCGATTGAAAGACCTCATAAAAAAACTAAACCAAAGAAGGTTTTTAAACCTAGGAAATCCTAGTTCTGCAATCCTCAAATAAATGACACTAGCCAACATTTTTGGATTAGTTGTAAAGAAAGGTAAATAGAATCCCTAGTTCCACAATCACCAAAATAAAGTGATTCTACCAAAACAAATATACTTGGATCACTTGCTAAAAATAAGTAGAAGAAATGGATTAAGACCTTAGTTTTGCTGCCACAAAACAACATTGACTTTATTGATGCAAAGTCTGAGAATTGCAACCAGAAAAATCTGTGAAATAAAGAAGTGAAAAACCCCAATGTAGGGCACTCCATTTTTGTTACAATAAAACCACCTGGCCTTCTAGCTTATCAAAATTATTCTAAATTAGGAGCACTCCTCTTCAATATGCATAAAAATAAAATTCTAAATCAAACCAAGAAGATCTTTACTTCTCTTTCTTAAGGTCTAATAGGCCAAAATTGGTCTCAGTGGACATGAAACACCATCATCATAAATTAGAGGAATAAAATATGCGTATATATCCTTAATAAAGTTTCCCTACTCTAGCCACTAAAATTTCCATGGAAAATCTCTCTTCTAGAAAAAACGCCATAAGACAGCCTCTTCCATTCTTTTTTGCAAATAACATAAAATTGACCCTAAATCAACATTTGTATTTGTCAAAAAATAGTATTAGCTATCCAACAAATAAGTTTCTGAGCAACAATACCGTATGTAGCTAAGAATAGCACACAAATAAATGCCAAAGGTAGTGTTGGTATAAGGCGAAGATGGGTTGATATCAATGCCCTCTTGTTGTTGATTTGAGTCCAAAACCTTATAAGCAATAAAACAAGGGAAAATTAAAACCTGAAGTAAAGGATGATTCAATAAGAAAATCTTCAATAGTGCACAAATAATTGTCTCAATTCAAAAAAGTTTGAATTAGCTATTGGATTGATCTATTGATGAACATTTTAAACCCCATGAAACCCTAAATAAATAAATAAAACCAAAAAACTTAGACGTGCATCCCTTACAACCATGCCTATAGAAAAAAAAATATTTGACTTAGGTGCATTGAATAGGGCAAGGAAGGTTCATACTTGCTTTCATACTATGTCAAGATCAAGAAGAAAGAGGATTTATTGAAACCAATTGGGAAAACCTTAATGCTAAGTATACACAAATAAAAAATGAACTAATACTTGTGAGCAAGATAAAAGAGAATAATTGTGTTAGAGAGAGGGGGGGAGAGAGAAAGAGAGAGCCATAACCATATTCATGCTTGAAAATATATTCACAATAATAAACATCAAAGGAATGTGCAACTCCTGATCTACTACACATAGGATAAAGAATAAATTACTTATCTAAGCAATTAAGATGATGTTACAAATGAGAGTTTAACTCAAGAGTTAGGGTGCTTTACCCAAGAAGGGGTTATGGGCCCAATATGATGACCATGTTGACTTTAAACCAACCTTAGAAACACAATATTGCAAAGTGAGGATGGTGTTGGCCTCAAGTGAAATGTAAACCATGATCTCAACAAACTTTTCATGATTTAAATATCCGTCTTTAATATGCATTTGGAAATGATACACTCGAGAGAGCCATTATCATATGTTCTTTCATGCATGCAGTCTCTCCTCCAATCTAAATAAAAAAAATGATGCCTCTCAACTTTATTATTTCTTTATTTAATTACATTTATTTGGTATATTCAAGTTAACAAGATTATTCTTATTTAAATTTTCTCCCTTCCATGTTGTGACCTCCTTTAAACTAACACTACCAATTTTATTCGAAATTGATAAAGGCCTTTCCCTTCTTAACAAAAGGGCGCCATAATTGCCTTACTACTACCAAAAAAACAAAGCTTCAATTTCACACTCTTACCTTCTTCTCATCACCTCAAGTGCATGTTCAACTAGGGAAACAATTATTGTATCAAGAGGCACTTTCTACAGCTTAGTATGAGGGAGAAGTGTAATTTTGTGCTCAATATGGAGTTGACATGTAGAATTTTATTAAAATAATAAAATATTAAGTAAACAAAAATTTTACAATGTCAACCCTGATTTAAACTTCAAAACCAAAGATATATGTTTTCTATTTAATTAAAACAAAACGCATTAATTAGAATATATGCATAGATCTAAATTATTTGTTAAATAAGGTTTTTGAGACAAGATGTAATTCAAAAGCCATTATATTCCTTTACTTTGATTGTTTACCGTTTTAGTGGATACTGTGAAAGGGTGAGATTTATTATAACTAAATACCAGGGTAGATCCTTCTTAACTCTAGATCTATCAAGTACCGAGAAGGATCAAATCCCTCTAGGTGAAATCCTTTCCTCAATTTGTTGCACTCATAAAAATGATTTGCACATTGAGGGATGTGATCCCTTTTGACACATGATAGAGCATGAATTAAGATGGATCTTTTAGTCCCACTCTTTGAATTTAATAAATCTCAATATCGTCATTAATTTTTAAAGGTTACTTTATTCCTAAAACAATTAAGAATATATATAATAGTTTTATTTCCTAGGAAAAAAATGGGCAATTCATTTGTATCGATATAATAAACCACCTTGCACATAGTCCCAAAAGCCTTGCTTCCATGTTGAGTTGTCATAAAAACATAAAAATCAGTTCATATTTTGTTATGTCTTTCTTTAACATTCTTCAAAAAAAACAAAACATTTTTCATAGCTATTCATCTTCCTCAAGCATAGATACATATAGACATCATAAAAGACCATCACAAATACTCATAAAAAAAAGAGAGTTGTGTTCCCAGGTGTGGATCCTCATGAGCCTCTTTTGTTATTATTCCATGTATGGTCCAAAATCATGTTCAGTCAAAGTATCATTCTACATCTTCCATATTTTTGAATTTTAATTCATGAAAGCAACCACCGAGTCTATATATCTCTTCATAGATGGGAATAAGAAGAATATTTCTAGGAGGTCTCTTTAGTCTCATCCACTTAATAACTAATCTAGAGCCTCGAATACTTGTAGTTTCTATACACACTTCAAATTTGCCAAGCCCAAAGATAGCTTTAAAGCTACTTGATCCATTGAGATTTAGAAAATTTAGAAAAATACAAAATGCTTCCTGCCTCACCTTAAGCTAGAATACCTTGTGATACTCTATTTAAACATATAACCAGCTACAAGATTTATCAATTATTTCCTCCACTTTCTTCCTTTCTTTTGCGTTTGATCAAATGACTAAATGACTGACTTATGATAGCTAGACCTTTAATAGCTAGACCTTTAGATCCATATAATGATGGAATATTTATGCCTTTCAAAGGATATATATAATCTATTTATGAGGGAATACATTAAGTCACATGAGACCGAGCAATTAGTCAAAACAAATAAGATTTCAGAGGCTCTGTTTATAGTGTCAAATCTTTAACTGTTCCAAGTGATAAAAGGCTTTCATGTGAACTACGTTGAAAATTATAAAAGAAATAGTTAATTTCGAGGATAGGTAGGACGAGTTCGCGTAGGATAAACACCAACTACATCACCTCGCTCAGCAGATTTTTTTATCAAAATTGGTCAAAATTTTAAAAAAATTGGCTATCACTCGAGTCTTTCTCCACTACTCATGAGAATCCATAGACCTAGTAGAGTCACTATGTTATCATAGACTTTATCAACTACCTGCGAGTGTTCATAGAGATATCTACATGGCAAAAAATATTTTACATGCAGCAGAGTAATAAATGTTGTGGCGGCTGTATTGTGGACTGTTAGATCTCAATTTGTTTGAGATCCAACAACCCACAATACAGCTGCCATAACATTTATTACTATGCTGCACGTTGAATATTGTTCGCCATATCTACATGTCCCATTTATAAACCGAACTCTATTTCATAATTCTTTACATTTATTTTGAAATATGAGTTGACAAATAAAGACGAGGAAGCTGTGGCCTTTACAATATTATTGAGAATGACAACCTTTCTATTATAATTTTATTAAAGATTTATTGTGCCTAGCTATTAAAGCAACTCATTTTTTAATTTTCAGGCTCATAGACTTTCGGTTTTTTACCCTCACATTTTCAACACCTTTAATGTGAGTAGATGGGTCCTACAACAAATGTAATTCATTCACCAAACTAGGGTGCAAGGACAATCATAATCTATCATTTAATGTTCATGGTGTAACCATTTACAATATATCTTGTTGTACCTTTTATATGGAAGGGTATCTATAGTTCATAATCAAATATAAAAAATAAAAAGTAGGCGTTTTCTACAGTTCAAATGGGTGAGATGTGTCATGTGTGTAAAGGTGACGTGGCATATGTCGACTCAATAAAATTAATAACAATAAAAAGTAAAAAATAAAAAAAACTTATAACATGTCAGCTTATAATTTAAAAAATAAAAAATATTATACTCATATAAATATACAACTATATTAAGGCAATACTCATAATCTTACAAACCCAATAGTAAAATTCAATTGACTTGAGTAGTAAAAAGAAAAATGATAAAACCAAGAACATATAAAATTTAAGTTTAAATTAGTTAAATTGTAAAACACATTTATGTAATTATATATCAAATTTCAATTTAAAATTTAGTTGACTTGGACATAATGTTAGGAATAAAATATGTGATAGAAAATAAATGACAAAATAATAGCGATTACAATAACAACACTAGATTTATCACACATTCCAATGGAATATTACAACCATATTTATAAGGTTCTTTAAATGCAAATACAACTTGCCACTAAAACCATGTGCCTTAAACCACTTACATCCTTGCTCATTCCCAAGTCAAGGTTAGCCCTAACATGTAAATGTTCATTTTTAATTATAGAGGAAAACAAGTCATTTCTCAAAAAAATTGGATCATAAATAAGTTTAAAATCTTCATTTGATGGTAAAATGTTTTTCAAATTCCAATTTATTCTGGAAATCTAGATTTTAAATTTTATATGGATTATTTTACTCATTAACTACTCTTAATATTCATTATTAGTTTTAAAGAAAGACAATTAATGCAATTTTTGGAAAATTATTTGATTATATGATTATTAATGTTACTCATCTCATTCTTCTACTCATATTTACCCTATTTTGAAATTAATTAAGCAAGTTGGCCATTTCTCTCCCAAGAAGGAATACTTATTAGACATTTTTGTAAATTAAAAGGGTTTGCACATCAAGAGAAATTGATCCCTCTCGGCCTTGGGTAAAGTCATAGTTAAAATGGATATATACTGGTTATATTAAATAGGTATAATTGGTCTTGTAATAAAAAAATTACTATACATGAAAATCAAAATTAATTAAAAGACCAAAATATAATTAATGAATAAATAATTTATGGAAAACAAAATAATTCAAAATAAAAACATGAAACTATATTGGTTTGAAAGGAAGTGGGAGATTGGATGTAAAAATTGAAAAAAAAAATTTACAAAAATGAAAATAGCTTAAAAAATAAGAAACCGTGTTTCTTTGGAAAACAAAATAGGAACTGGGAAATTGGATAAAAGAATTGAAAAAAATTCCTAAAAAATAAAAATAAAACTTAAAAAAATAATAATCAAATTTTTACATGGATAAATAAATAGATTGTTCGCTTAATAAAAGTATACTCAATTTTGTACATGATTTACTAATCATAACCCAAATAAGTAAAAGAAGTAAGTAAATCCAATAATTTGAATAAGCATGCATAAAAATGGCTCATCTTTGTAAATGGAATGGAAGACAACTTGTTGGGAAATCCAAAGATGATAGAAAAATGCATCGATGACTCGCAATATGATGACACAAACTCCTTTATTTTGTCATTAAACTAAAACTTCCAACCATGAATTACCACTTCTCTTCTCATATGAATGACCTTGGCGTTCATAATTATACATATTCTTTGGCTTGATGCTAAATTCAACTAGATTCAATAAAGTTAAAAAAAAGAGCTATGAGGTGGCAATGTCCCCGATATTGCCAATAGGTGTTTCTATAGGATGAATGACAGGAAGATATTAGCAAAGAAGAGAGCCTTTTGCATAAGGCCACTAGCAATTGTCTAGCAACATCATTCACCCGTCACCTTTTAATGACAAACCTATTGGTTTGCATGGATGCTTTTCTTTTAGGTTTTCCTTTCCATAGCTTTTATGTTAGAGGAATACCTCAAAGTCAAGAAGATTTCCAAATGTAACACAATAATAATCATAAAAAACTTCAAATCCACATAAATTCTTAAGCCAAGAAAGATGATTTTAAATGCCATGTAATCACTAAGTTCAAGGTCTTCACAATAAGTGATAATTGTTAACAATCTAATTACAATAAAGACTTGTATGGTTGTTAGTTGTGCATGAGTTGTGTGTATATGATCATGTCTCTAGTGTGCATAGATTACATGTCTCACATACGTGCATGGCTATAGTGTGGCTAATCCACAGTCAAGAATTATATCAATGCCAACAACCAATTTTGTCACATAATCATCAAATTACTATGAATCTATTAAACTATTATAAATCTTTTAAATTTGAGATAAATTAAATTTTATGCAAAATAAAAAAAGGTTGCAGAAATGATGACGACATGGAGCCGCCAACGATGGGACACAAAATTCAATAAAAATATGATCATCCACGACCAATTATTTGTGAGATAAATAATTTTCCATAAAAACAAATTGAATAAAAAAAATTATAACTATACCAAACATTATTGGTAAGATAAATAATTTTCCATAAAAATAAATTTAATAAAAAAAATTATAACTATACCAAACATTAATAGATGAAATAAAATTAACAAACATTATAAACTAAAAAAAATTAAAAAATAGTATGGTTAGATTAATATGTTTCAACCACAACCACAGGACATACACAAAACGAAACACTTGGGGTAGGTGCATATAGATGACACGTTTTGAACCCAGCTACTTTACTAGCCTAGGTACATGGCACCCCAAAAAATCACCTTGATGTCGCACAGGTGATAGGCAACATGTCGATCCATTTCATTCCTTTTATTTACATCCCTTTAGACACCTCTGATACATTTGCTAGTTCGCTCCAAATTCAACTCTAAATTTTGTTGAGAGGAAAGAAAGAAAGGAAGAAAGATTTGGGAGTATTCTACTTTAATGGCACATTCAACAGATACCATGGTAGTAGGAAGAGTGATAGGGGATGTTATTGATATGTCTGTTCCTTCTATGGACATGGTGGTTTACTATGGATCCAAGCATGTCACTAATGGCTGCAAAATCAAGCCCTATGCAACTGTGGATCGCCCAAATGTGCAAATAGTAGGCCGACACTTCGACAACAGTCTCTATACTCTGGTACCCATTTTATGAATAATTAATTCCAGCATCCCTCAACTTTTCTTTCATAGAATGAATAGATACTTTTGTTATCTTTATCATCTTTCAAACATGGGTTTTCTTATCTAAATACATGCATTTACATTGATCAGGTAATGGTAGACACATATGATCCTAGCCCTAGCGGACCAAACATGCGATAATGGGTTCGAACATGCGGGAATGGGTTCATTGGTATAATTCATTCGCTCCCTTATCCTCTCTTCCATTTATACACACAATACACAAAAACAGATCCTGTAATGAGAAAGATTGTAAGGTAGAGATCCTGTAATGAGAAAGATTGTAAGGTAGAGATCCTAGGGTTCATATATATCTCCAGTTTCAGTTTTCTTGAATTTGATATATCAGCCATTTGTTTTCAGTTTTCTTGAATTTGATATATCAACCATTTGCATTAAGCTAGATATGCATGCTCAAGCTTCACAACCTCTAAAAGTTCTTTAAATTATCAAATGCATATTAGACTAGATGTACACACAACCTCTGAAAGTTCTTTAAATTCTCAACTGCATATTACACTAGATGTACACAAGTTTTTGACCTTGGTATTTATTCAAAAACAACCATCCCTTAAAAAAACGAAAAACCCAAGGTCAAAACTATAAATCAATATCATGTGCCTTCTTCAGATCTATCTAAAACCCAAAACGCATATAGAATTAATTTCTGAATTGGGTTCCTGCTTCTTTTAGTGTTTCAAAGTATACATTGTTTGGATCCTCAAATATCATGAAATATACTTGACAAAGGATGAAGTTCGATCCTCAAATATCATGAAATCTACTTGATAGAAGATGGAATTCGGAATATGGTTTTTACTGCGAATTCAAATGTGCTCAATATGTCTTAACATAAGGTATAACCGTATATACAAATGGGAATTCTCAGAAAACATAGGCCTGTTGTTTCAGGGCATTATTAATATAAAGAAGAAATCCATCCATGGTAAAATTTTCAAAACAGAGAATTCAAATCCATCTGCCGTAAAATTTTCAAACAGAGATTTGCTCAAAATATTTGATGTGTGATTGATGTGTTTTTGTGCTTTTTCTGGGAAAACACAAACAACTTTCTAAATAGAGAATCACAACACCGGATCTATTCTTCAGGACCAGATTGAAACTTTAATGTATCTTAAAATCAACAAAATGCAGTGACCCAAACGAAAACAACTATCGAAAAATGCAAAACAACCTGGAAATCTATGAAACCAAACCAAATGTTTGCTTACCAGGAATAGGGGGGAGATCCAGGTGGGGAATCAGAAACACGGGTATCATAGTAAACCTTCCTTGTCACATCAAAATCATGGCCATCATGGGCATTAGCAACACCCAACAAGGCGATAAGGGCGATCAAACAACATAATGCGGAAATCTTGGCCATTGTTTAGATACCAGCCATGCCTAAACCAGAAGATATTGAAAGAATAACACGACCACTGGCAAGTTTTACCTTGTGGAGAATTGTTTCAAATAAAGCACCCATCCTTTGTTTAAACAAGTTTATTAAACCCTTTTCATCCCACCCCAGCCCACCCCAGCCAAACCCCACCTCAGGTTTTGTTGAGAATATTCAATGCTCAAAATAAGAAAATTATAAGCTCATTACCAAGGATGAGAGAGTCGTTAAGTCTGATAACTGGTTAAAAGTGTACTCCCAACAAAAAAAGTAAAACAAGTGCTATATTTCATTTAACTTGAATAACATACATACACATTCTTTACATTTAGAGTTCAAAGGTGGTTTCCAACTGAAATGGCATGAAAATGAGTTTTAACGGAGTTAAAATAGATTATTTTCCTCAGAATCGTTGTAAATAAGAACCCAATTACCCATTATTCTTCTCTATTTCATGCATCCACTTACAATTTCTCTGGACGATGCAAGGCCAAACTGGACGCCTGCCAAAGTCACCTGCGGGAACCACGAAGCTTCTTCCATCGTGCCAGTAAACGAAGTGACTGACTGCTTCACTCACTGGCTTTCCTTCCCTCTTCTTAGTCTGTAGGTAAAGAGCAAGCAAGCAACTGGTCTTCCTCGTCCTTCTAAGTCTGTAGTTGAAAAGCAAGCAACCAAACAATGAAGCCAACAAAACAAAAGAATAAAATGAAGATTGTGTGCGAGAAACAAGAGAGCTTCTAAGTCTATAGTTGAAAAGCAAGCAACCAAACAATGAAGCCAGTGGGACTGAAGAAGAAAATGAAGATTGTGTGCGAGAAAGGAGAGCTGGTGGTAATAATAAGTACTTCATCATTGTGCCACTCCCTCATATACGGACTCAGCGTCATGCCACTCCCTTTTATACGGACTCGGGCATAGAATGGCCTGCCATTGCTTCTCGATTTTCGCGTGGAAGTTGACATGCGTGTCCATTAAAAACTGCTTCAGTCACCTTCGTCGCCAACGCCTGAGACTTTGACTCCAAACCCGACGTCATCCACCCAGCCACCAATCAAAATTTTTAAAAATTAAAGAATATAAAAATTTTTTAACTCCTGCAAACTTAAACATTAGTTTTTTTCAAAAATTTGAGGTTCGTACAACCAAACTAATATGCCCGGCCTATTTATAAATATCCCCTGTCGGGAATATATAAAATGCCACCTAATGCACATGCACATCAAACATATAATAAAAAAATGCCTCTCTCTCTTTAGGTTGTAATTATCGATTTACTAACATTTTGATTCACCCAATCTTAAAAGTGACATGGATTGTTTAATAATGAGGTGTCAATTTAAAAATCAGATTTTTCCTCATTCCATAGCACCATTTCACATGTGAAAGAATAACTAAAATTGCAAATGGTTCAATTCAATGAGAATAACTCAAATTGCACACGGGTCCACTCAAATTTGGAAATACCTTGTCATATTTTAATTGAAGGTAGCTTTGAAGAATTTAAGCTTTGAATCATTGACATATTGACATTTTGATTCATCGAATCTTAAAAGTGGCATGGATTGTTTAATAATCAACATATATTCAAATCCTAGGCTCTATCAAGGGTAGAGAGGGATTAAATCTCTGAAGGTGCAAACATTTTCTTAAGTATTGCAGTCAAGGAGCTATCGACTTTGGTGTGTCCTATATATAGCCATTGATTTGATTCAAACCAAAAGACATATCTTTTTATTTAAGGTGGACATATAATGTTTTTATTATTAATATTTAATATTATTTATGGCGGACATATAATATTTTTTATTATTTTAACTTTGTTAGAAACGAACATTACAACATCTCCCCCCACACGGTTTTAAAACCATGTGCAAGGCCCTCCTAAAACCATGGGTTGTTTAGGAAGCCTTGCACATGGTCTTAAAATGATTTGCAAGGCCCTCCTAAACCATGTACAATTAAACCATGGGTTGTTTAGGAGGCCTTGCACATGGTTTTAAAACCATTTGCAAGGCTCTCCTAAACCACGTACAATAAAACCATGGATTGTTTAGGAGGCCTTGCACATGATTTTAAAACCATGTGCAAGGCCAACGTTTGTTGTGGATAATTCAATTTTTTATTTTTTATTATTTTGTTAGGTAGGAACATTGCAACATCTCCTCCATATTGTGTTGTTTTTCTGACCAACAGTTTTTTGGGGGGATAATGAAATTTTTAATTTTTTATTGTTTTGTTAGGTAGGAACATTACAACATCTCCCCCATATTAGGTTGTTTTTGTGGCCGACATTTATTTTGGGGGATAATTAAAATTTTTATTCTTTATTATTTTGTTACTAATATCGACAAACGTTACAAGATCTCCCTCATACTATATAGAGCACCTCTCGACGAAATAAAGTGTTAATTTAAAAATCTATGTTGACTAGACCATCTCTCTTGAGATTTAATAATTTTTACAAAACTTAACTTATGTATGAGATTTCTTCTTAGAATGATTATACAACTCACAAATCTCATTCCCTCGTACCATAGTTCACGGTTTGTAAAGGTTCTGATTTTAGATGAGGAATTATTGTAATGTTTCAAGAAGAAAAGGATTTATGCATGACCTTCACACATTTAAAGCAAAAGAGACAAACCGATCAATAATATCAAAAATATCTAAAAGCAAAAATAAAATGTATATTTCAAAATCTATATATCTAAGATATCTTATTAAAAAGAAAACCAGCTACACTATTAAAATGAAGGAATATGAAACAAAAGAAAAACTAGTTTGTACAAGCTAGTGGACTTAGGGGCTAGTTGACTAACATAATATTTTAGGTGAGGAGAAAAATTACTTTTGCTAAACTAAGCATGAATATAGTAACAAATAACTTATTGATTATACTCTTATTATAACATAACTTACAATATAAATTACATTACGATATTTAAAAATAAGTGAAACCATAGGTTTAGTGTAGTAATTGAAGCATAATGATAGTATCAAAATATTATGGTTGCACATAAGAATGCATGGTTGGTATGTTGAATGTTGTTTGGACAAAGTAATTATGGAAGTAGGGATCTCATTCACAGAGAAGAATGTAGGGTGATTAGCATGATACAAGAGATTTCAATGTCATTATGGTTACATTAAAAGTTCCACAAAGTTCTAAAAGTAAGTACTATTATTTTTTACAGTAGGAATGAAGAACATAACATTTCTTATTGACTTCATCGTTGTTCATGTGCTTGAGAGGTTGAGAATGGCGAAGTGTTTTTTTCATAGGCAATTACTGTTTGCTAATTAGATTGCAATTCTCATACAAGGTTGAGGGTAGTATGGTTTTAAAAATGGAGTAAATTTTCTACCCGACCATTTGCACCAATTGGATGACCTGGCTCACGTGAGCTTTCACATCACTCATTGCTAGTCGTCCGATCGATGCAAATGGTCGGATAAAAAGTTTACTCCTTTAAAAATTAGCGTTGGACATTTTTATTTCTCTTGGCTTTCAAGTTTCAAATTATGCATAAATATAATATCATAAGGTTTTATTATTTGAGAAAGAGAAGCTTTTTCAACACAAATATATGCATTTAACAAAAATATATTCACAACAAAAAAAATCCATTTTTTAACACGAGTTAGTGCCAATTGTATTATATGATGCTATAATGATTGTTTTAACACCACTTATATTTTACTTATTTTAGATGGTGTTAAAGTGATTGAATTAACACCATTTATATTATGTAGTATTAAAGTGGTGGTATAGTTTATTAACTTTATGGGAAATTGAGTATCTCTTAATATATGTTATGAAAAATTTGGTTTACTAAAGTGATATGGAGAAATAAAGTGATGTTAATCCCTTGAATTCCTCATCAACAATCACAAGTAAGATTTGATTATAAATATTTACACAATAAACAAAACAAAATAAAAATCACAAATATGTATTTTGTAAAGAATCCAATCTTTATTTTTTATTTGATTCAAATAAATAAATGTTTAAAATTTAATTGTGAAACTTTGAACATAATAAATGCTCACCTCCAAATTAAACAAATATTTAGTTTGTAAAAGTATTATTTTAACTATTTACATCTTATGCTATGGACACTTTAAAAAATTAAACTAAATATATTAAACAAATATTTAGTTTGTAAAAATATTATTTCAAGTGTTTACATTTTATGCTATGGTCACTTTAAAAAATGAAACAAATATTTAGTTTGTAAAAATATTATTTCAACTATTTATAGTTTGTAAAAATATTATTTCAACTATTTACATTTTATGCCATGGCCACTTTAAATAAATAATTATTACATATTATGATTGAAAAATAATTAAAAATTAAAAATTTCTTATTTATTAGGATTATAAATGTGGTGATAAAATTGATTTGAAATTTAATTAAATTTGGAATTTTTTATAGATATTACTATATTATCTAATGGATATGAGAGCCATTAGGTGGTTTTGAGTACTTGGTACATCAAGCCTTCATTGAAACTTCTAGGAATTCACACCAACATTGATGATATCTCAAATCACCACACATCTTCTTATGATATTCTTAGCCTCCATGTGTGGATATTGACATTATTAGGATGCTTTCATTAGGGATGCTTCTAAGGGTACTCAAGAAAGTTGAGGGAGGAAACTTAGGCCTTAGGTGGTAAAGGAAGCTTTTACACATCTGATACCAAGAATGATGCAACAAACCAACAAACGTGACCTCTTGATCAGATTGTTGGTCTTAGAATAGGGATATGGATGGAATTAAAAGGATTTTAGCACTATGTATGGTTCTCAAGGCCCTAGACATAGTTGAAAGAGAAAACTCAAGTGATGGTACCTAAAGAAGCCTCTATGCATCGGGGCCAAGAAATACAATGTGAACCATCATAATAGACATCTTAATGTATCTTTGAACCTTGAGTGTGTATATGACCACCATTAAGAGGTTTTGAGCACTATACATGGGTCTTGATGTCCTAGACATGGTAAAGGGAGGAAACCTAATCCTTAGGAACAAACTAAATATTCGAGGCAACTAAGGACAGTAAAAATACGTCAAACAACCACACATGGCCCGTTTGGCATATCCTTGACTTGTGTGTGGGGATATCAATGACATAATGAGGATTTCAGTAGCAGGTGTTGGTTATGTAGATTTTAACATTGTTGGAAAATTAAACCTAGGACTTAGGCCCAAAAGGAATATTATAGTTCTCAAGGGACAAGAGGAATATCTCAAACTTGAACACATGAACTTCAAAGGGTAACCTTGGAATATGAGTGTGGATATCATTGAAATTAGGAAGACTTAAGAACAAGATATTGGTCTCAAGGCCTTATACATGGTTGGGGGAGGAAACTTGAAAATTAGGCCTTTAAGGAATATTATAGGCATATAGGGGTATGAGTGATGACTCAAACTACCACATAAGACATCTTGAGGGCATCCTTGTCTTCTAAGAAAAAATACAAGCTCCACTATAATATTTTAAGCATTAATTATGGGTCTCAAAACTTTGACATGGTCATGGGAGGAAACATGATTGAGAGAGATAACCTATATCTTAATCCTTAAATGAGCATTATAAGAATCCAAGACCAACAAGTTATACAACTTGACGAGAACCCGACATTATTTTCGTTTTTTGGGGGTCAATTTTAGTAGTTGTTTTTATCTCCGTTTCAAAAGGCGTGTATATTGGTAGCACCATTTTTCATTTTAAGCCATTTTTTGCGATTTAGAAACTTCATGGTCATAAAAAACTATAATTTTTATTTACAAACATTTTTTTTTCGATTTTTACAGAAAATATACATTTAGTAACTAGTTCTAATGGAAAAATATATATATATTTTGAATTTTTTTAACATTTATAAGCTAGTTAGAATGAAAAATATATACATTTTCGAAGTTTGTTCGAAGTTTTTTCTTTTGACTTTTCTCTTAATTAAGTCATTTTTTGGGCAAATTTGTCAAAAAAAATGAGGAAATAAACATATTTCAAACCATTTTAACACATTTTTAGCTATTTTATGCATAAAAATGATACTATTTAACATTATTTTCCATAAAGTGATGATTCACATAATCTCAAGAAAATTATACCATATATTTGTAAATAACATATTAAAAACATGATATTTTTTCTCAAAATAAAATCTTAAAGCAAAACATTACAAAAATATCTTATAAAAAAATTGTCATGTTACACATTTTCATCAGAATAACGTTACTCATTGGGGCAACACTTTGGACACCCAAAGGAGGACTGAGAGAGGAGCCTGCCACCCAAAGGGGTGTGGCACAACAAAGTGAAAAATTAAAAATTAAAAAACCAAACAAAAACAAAAATTATTTTCTTTTGCGAGAAATAAAAAAATATACATTTATAATTTTTTTAATAAAATGTTACTTTTATTTTATTATAAAATAGCAATTTCAAAACAATGATTTTTAACAAAAAGTTATATATATATATAGACACACACACCAAAAAGTTTAAAATAAAAACAAAATTTTAAAACATTTAAAACCTATAAAAAAACTTATAAATATAAAGAAAATTAAAAAACACAAATATTAAAACATATTAAAAAAATAAAAGAACAAATATTTAAAAATCTCGAAAAACTACAATTTCATAAAATTAAAATTAAATAAATAGCTATCCTAACCTTTCGTCCCCCGCCCCTTCTCCTCCCTCATCCTCTATCCTTCCCCTTCCCCTCCCCTCCCACTCCTCGTCCTCCCCCTCCCTGAGTGCCCCCCCCCCTTTGCATTGTCCCCCTACATGTTTCCCCCTTGTGCGGCCCTTCGGGAAAATGAGTGGTAATGACGTTGCTCCCCCATGTTTCCAAATGGATGTTCAAGGGGAAGGCCTGATTCTTCCATGTTCCCAAGGGATGCCCAAGGGGGCAATCTCATTCTCGGAATCAAGTCATCCCATTGGGCATCCCTTGGGGCACACGAGGGAGCGACGTCGTTGCCCCTCGTTTTCCCGAACGGATGCCCAAGGGGTCAGTATACACTACAACAAATCCTGGAATTAGCGTCCCTTTTTAGTGTAATTTTTTTTACATTGAGTGGTCAAACTAGACGCTAAATGGGACGTGTCATGGACAAAACTTAAAGCGTCCCCAAAAACGTCTTTTTTTGCTTCGTAAATAGCATCCTTTATGACGTCCAAAATAGCGTCTCTTTTTTTGCTTCTAGAATAGCATCCAACTTTGCTTCCTAAACAACGTCAAGGTTTGCCTCCAAAATAGCTCCCAACTTTGCTTCCTAAACAACGTCGAGGTTTGCTTCCTAAATAACATCCTTCTTTGCTTCCTAGAAAGTGTCCTCTTTTGCTTCTTAAATGACACCCCCGTTAGCGCCATATTTGCATCCTTAATAGCACCATGTTAGCATCCAAATTAGCATCCATTTTTGCTACCACTTTAGCATCCCATTTTGCACCATGTTTTACTTCCAAATATGTGCCAATTTTTGCTTCCAAATTTGCACCAATTTTTGCTTCCTTTTTTGCATCATGTTTTGCTACCAAAATGACGCCAAATATTTCTTCTATTGTTGCACCATATTTTGCTTCCTATGTAGCGCCATGTTTTGCATCCAAAGTAACGTCTTATTTTGCTACCATATCAACGCCATGTTTGGCTTCATCATTAGCGCCATGTGTTGCATCCTTTGTAATGCCTAGTTTCGGGTCTCTCATGTTTTGGTCACTAATTTAGTCGGTTTTAGTATTTAACCGATATTATAATATCATTAGGGCATGGAGGAATCGAACCACCAACCTCCTGCTTGTAAGGCAGGCGCTCTTCCATTGAGCTAGAACCCTTTAAGAATTTGAGAACCTAACTTACAGTGTCCTCTATAATGCTAAAAAGGATCAATACACAACTTTGAGTATCTAATGGTCGAACAAGGAAATAGAGAAAGAGGCTTTTGTAATACCAGAAAGGACACTCATCAACATCAACAGTGTTGCATGTATCAGAAGATGACAATGTAATAGTACCAATTTGGTTACCTAAAATCATGTAGCATGGGCATTCTGGTTATATCAGGACCTGATAAGCCATGTGATTAGCAATACACATTAGTGCATGCACATGACTAGAGAAAAAAGCAATGTTCCACCAGTCTAGCTAGCAGCCAAATTATGACAGCCCGGTTACAAACATGTAATATCTTGCACCTTATTCTAGTAGACAGACAATTCTACTGTTGGTCCTAGTTGCATGTGATTACACACGAGATAAGTTATAACTTATGTACCAACATAATTACTTGCATAAGATCAGTTCTTACAGAGTGGGGAAACAAGAGTGAAAATAAAGAGAGTGTGCCTTGAAACAAATTTTATATCATTGCAATGAATTGTGAATTGTCTATTCAAGCATTTAAAAGCATGAGAATTGAGAATTAACTACAGAAATGCATCTGGGAAATAGCATGAGTGCTATAAGGAAACTTAATTCCAATGTCTTTAAATATTTGTAAGGCACATCAGGAATAGACCACTCACTAAATATGTTGGGGGGTGGGGGTTGAAGGTATTATGGAAGGAATTTTGGAAACAACATACACCGAGAATCTACAATATCTTCCTGAACATAAAAAATGGTGAGTACAAAAGAGTAATGTGGCTGAACTACATCGAGTGGATAATGGTACTCATTATGATGAAGGGATCAAAAAGAAAGTTTAGAGAAAATACTAGTACCATTTCTAAAATACTGACCATTCCAAGAACTCCCTAGGAACGGTTTGTTAGCGTCCATTTCTTGTCATTTTTGGGGAACTTTTCCAGGTTGTATCCTTCAAGAGATGGGTCATTCCCATAAAACAAATGCAGTAACAATCATTTCATCCTGTAGAGCATATTTTATGCCCTCATTTGGATATAAAGGAAACGAGCGTAAAGTTTAAGAAAAACCAACAAGAAGCTTAGGTTAGTATGACCTAATATATTACTAGTAATCAAATACTTAACAGCAGTCAACTATGATAATTCATCTAGTTATGAGTGAAAAGCTAAAGTTACCAGGATATAGATAGATATATGTACATATATGAGAAAAAATTGGATACAATATGGTTGGATATGCATATATAAAAATACATGTAAAATATGTGTGAGCATGTAAAATACATGTATTTCCTAATATTTCCAGAGTTTTAACAAAGTATTTCCCTTGGCTTAATGTATTTCTTAATAAAATGCTCTACAAAAATAGCTTTTGACCCATTTTCCATTTTTCATATGGCATAGAGTTCCTATTCAAAACGTTCTTAAGCTCACAGCTTGGCCCAATGGAAGGGTGCTTTCTTCAATGGGGATTATTGAATAGTTAAAAAATGTATAGCTGTGTTTTTTTCAAAATAAGGCCCAAATACGTATAACTGACAAAGGTTTTCATAATTTCATATAAACTAAATGTGTACCTCGTGAATATGAGCTTGCTTTTGAAAAATCCTATCCTCATATGTTCCAACAACCTGAATAAAATGCTCCACCCTGTCCAATATTACCTGCATGATAAAATGTTCAACATTTTAGTGTGATATCAGCTTAGCTAGAAATGCTAGCTGTATCCAAACCAATTAACACCCTTTCATTCAATGTTCAGTAATTTCAGACGCAGGAGACGTCCTATAGCCTTTATAAAAATCCATATGCATTTGAAATTTCAGAAAGAGGAAACATTATACAGCTTTAATGCCATCAATTGGATAAATCTGGTCAAGATGAACTCGGTATCATTTCCATCAATCTGGGGACATGAGATCTTGTGATTCAAGTGATAATTAAAATTTCAAAGGCCACAGAACTTCAGATTGCAAGATTTAGAAGACCAAAGTGAAAATATCACAATATCTAGTAACATATAGTGAAGTCCTTCGGTCAACATAATATTTGCCAACAAAAATTATATAATAAATGCAATAAGTGTCATAATACCTCGCCTACGTCTGTCAAATAGCCACCCATTGCACTGAATTCTTTCTTGTATACAACCATGAGCAAATTAATTGCACCCTGTAAAATAGAAAATAGCCACCAATAAATTATCTTCCAGGAGAATATTGTCACATAACCAAAACAGAGAATGTGAGCTGTAAAAACAGATCTATAATAAACTGTCTACACACTAGAGATAATCATGCTTAGAAGTTAGAACAACAATCAGCTTGGACATAAAACTATTCCAAACGTTTCAACTGAAATGAATTTTAGAACATAATGTAAATTTAGATATTTATTCAGCGACTATTTAAGGAATTCAAATAGAATATAGGAGGTGTAACATCTCTACATACAAACCTCACAAATTTCCAATGTAGGCATGTGTGGAAGGAAATCATTGCCAACAAAGAAACAGATGAAGACAAAACCATCCACAACCCATTCAAAATCAATCTCCATTGGAGGTTTTGGAATCTTCATATCATACTCTAAATATTCACGTAAAACCTAGATGTTGACGAACTACCAAATATTTGAGGTATCATAAACAAGTTAGATGTAAAAATAATAGTAAAACATCCACATGATCTATAATAATATTGAAACTTTCTTTAATTATAATGACCTAAATGGGACCATTATTAGTATTAATGCAACCATACAACATTAACAAAAAAGAAAAAACCTCCAAGCATGCATAACCAAAATCCTAACATAAAAAATTATACCTATATATGACTTACCTGATAAGGCTTTTTAGGATTAACATTCAGTTCACCACCTTTCTCATCAAAATCTCCTTGCTTTGTTTTCGGTTGTCCTTCACATGCATTTTCAAAATGACCAACCTGACCACAAAGGAAGCATTTGTCTTGTTGTTCAGGCATAACCACAATCTGCACAATTACATATATAAGGAAAGATGCAATGTTATCATATTCCTCTCATTATTTTCAAAGACTATACTAAAAGAGATGACAATGCGATCTGAATGCATTTTAGTCATACAAACCTCTCAGGCAATTTAAAATTTTCATCTTGAACAAAGGATGAACATTAATTTTTGTTTTTCATAAAGGACAAACTGTTAAAAGAGAGTCTCTACTTTTGTGGGGATGCTTTTGTCACTGACCATGCTTGGATATGGTACAATGTGTAGCATTTCTAAGCATAACTCCTACCCTCAATGGTTTTTGGTATTTGTCTCCCGGTAACACTCAAGAGTAAAGCCTAGAAATGGGGTTAAGTATTGAAATTTGAACATAGATGAGTATAATAGTTCAAGAGTTTATTGGGTTAACGTTCAGTCGTTTATTGGGTTTGGTGAAGGTCATCAACATATAAGACATATCTAGAGATCAATAAGAGTGAAATAAATTTGAAAGTACTTTCATGAGTTCGAAGATAGGACTACCAGAACCTCTTCCCAATACAAAGATGCAATAATTATTTCTAAGAGTTTGACAATGTATGAACCATTGCCCCTTCAAGGCAACACGATCTAAGAGATGTTGTCGAGGACAAGTGCCATTAAGGTCACTCAAAATGTCATTAAGGTCACTCAAATGTTGTCGAGGACAAGTGAATGTCAACGCCAAGTACACCATACATTGCATCATCGTCATCGTTGACATCGTCATCATCAACATCAACATCAATAAGTGCATCATCAACAATGTTATGGTCATCATTGTCCTCATCAACAAATACATCATCATTGATAGGGTCACTCATATGCCATTATGGTTCATCATTAGTCATCACCATTTTGATCCATGTCATGTTGTTACAATCAACACTACTAGATGTCTCAACACTAATTGTTTTAGACAAGCTACTACAGAAATTCTTTGACAACATGTTGCTCTGTATTTTGGTATCTGTGGATTCTGACTAGTGGCTGCCAAATGATGCTGGATATTGAGATGTATATTTAGCTTCTTTCACATGGATAAAAAATGTTTCAAAGTCTATGACTACTACTAGTCCTGATTTAAGGTTGAGAATTGGTCTTAGGATAATTGTACCCTTGAGAACTGTTCCTAGACTTGATAATGTTGATGTTCATTGCTATCAAAAAGTCATGATCAGGCTTGATTATGCAAATTTTAGCCTAAAATATGCTACCATCTTCCATGAATGCTTCCAGTACTGAAAAAAATATTTCTTACTTCCCCTCAGGCTTCCCATAATGTTTCTTTAGGTCTAAATTTAACCCAAAATATTTGATACTTGTCCATAATTGGAGATTTAGGTCTCTTTGTTTCTGTTGTGGGTTATAGAAGTGCCCAAAATTTTTCTAAGCCCCTCAGAATTTTGATTTAACACAGAGAGCCCAAAATTCATCTTCCATGCCTAGGAACCATGTTGCTTCTATACTTATGTTCAGAAAAATCAGGATTCAACCCAGGTCAATCCATTAAGGCTCCAGGTAACCACCCATGCACAAAAGGGGGTAAAAATGTGTAACGTTCAGCGGTTAATGGAGGTTAGGTAGATCATGCAAGTCACATGGATCAACCCTCAAGGCGAGTTATGTCCAAAGATTGCCCAACGTTGAGCACTTCAATGATTTAAGGTATTATCTCATTGTTCAACCCCATTACACACTCTGCCATGGGGTGCATGCTCTTTGTATTCCTTTATGCCAATTCAAAGTGAATTCTCATCGCCTTAGGATGGATACAGATCATCGATAGGAGCCACATTAGTGCTCCCACTTTTTATTGACGTCATGGTACCAAACAATCCCATGGGCCCACTTTCATGTTCATTAACTGGACATTAATAAATTTAACTTATATGATCTCTCCATCTTCTTTCGATACCTATATCAGCAGTACTTAACCTTGTTTAACAAGGGAGGCTTTGGCTCTTTGATCTTTAACACTCAAGCTTTCCCCAGGCTAGACACTAATGAGACAATCACACACTTTACCAATCCTCCGAGTGAACATGACCACCAATGCCCAGGAAAACAGCAACACCATTCCAGCAGGGGTCCAGATCCATTTGGCTACCAATTCATATCATGAGAGAGGGGTTGTCCCTCTAGTAGGAAACCCTCTGTTTCTAGGAAGAAGCAACATGCCCCTCCTTTAAGACAACGAGAAATTTAGAAAGCCAATTCTTACCTCAGATGATAGGAGGGATATGTATGCAGAGGTGGTTGATCCACAACAAGGTTTGTTCCTCTTAATCTGGTGACAAGTCCAGTGGGAACTGAACTCTGGGTACCCTCCTCCAAGGCATCCCTCCATGGAGTTTATCACATCTTACCATTAGAACGATTGTATCTATCCAGGTTTCCCAATAGTTATTTATTTATTAATAGTGCTTAGATATTAGATTAGATTTGCTTTTTACATTTATAGGAGTGGTCATTGCACACCCATAGTGTAACGGTTACTTAGCAGTACCGTTGACCTATTGTGGCCATTTTTTGAACATTAATAAAATTATCTCATCTTATTTCATCAATTACTATTTTAATTTCTTCCCACGGGGAATAGAATAGACGATGAATGGGTGTATTGTTAAAGCACTCCTTGTGTAAAGTCGTTCGTTCAAAACTCCATGGCTGCTTGCTTACAAAAAATAAAATTAAGAAAAAAAAATCTCAAAGGGTCAGAAAACAGATGTCAGGGCATAAATGATACTTTTTATGTAACATGTATAGATAATACCCTATAGTAAGTATATTCTCTCAAAAAACTATTTATAGTGCCATTTAATTTATCACTCTTCTACATAACACAAGTTGTAGATATTTTCCTTTTACATTTTTTGAACCAAGAATTAGTTGACGAAAACTCAATAATGCAATGCAAGAGTTTGTCACCCAGCCATCGCTTTTATTAGATCACATATGCATGCTAGCCAGGATTTAAATCTATAACCAAAAAGATAAAAATATCATTACTAAACATACATGATGCTATTACCCTGCACATGATTAAATTTTATAACAAAGTAAATTTGGCATTTCCTGCTATTTTAGTAAGGTCCAAGGAATTACAACCATGACAAAAAAAATTCCATACATCCACAATTGATGCACATATCCAGAATTTTATTCAATTATTCCCTCTGAAAATGATCCACCTTCCTCTACAACTAAAACAACTTAGCTTTTGATAAAAAAATACTTGTCTTACAAAAAAAATATCAATCCAAAGCTATAACAAAGCTTAGTGTGGGCTGAGGAAAGATTTATTGTTATTGAGATCAAGTTGCTCAATATTTTGAAGGACTGTACACTCTTATTCCAGCAATTATCAATGAGGAAGTTGTTTAATTTATTTATTTTACTTTTTTTCAAATCCATTTATGTATATCCAGGGGTGGCAGGTGCAGGGGGCTATCATTTTTGCTCCTGAAGGAAAACCAAAAGTATCCTTCTCTTGGGGTTTAGGTGAAGCAACCAATAACCAAGCAGATGTCCTGGCCCTGTATCAAGGCATTTTTCTTGCCAAAGAGTTGGGGTTCAAGAAATTGGTTGTTATAGGAGACTCAGTCATAATTATGAGCCACATCTTCCACACTAAAGTCCGAAGGATCCTACTCTTATTAGGCTAGTCCAGCAAACACAACTATTGAAAACAAGATTTGAAACCATAGCCTATTATAAGGTCCTGAAGCAAAAAAAAACAAGGTAGATCTACAGCCAAACCCTGAAACCATAGCCTATTACAAGGACCTGAAGCAAAAAAAACCAAGGTAGATCTACAGCCAAACCCTAAATCTAGTTCGGAAATAGGAAAATTAAGTGAAAATGGGGGGCATTCCTTAGCCACCTCCCATGAGATATTTTGAATTATCCAAGTTGAAATGCACTCTTGGATTTGAGACAAGTCACAACAGTGGAAGTTTGAAGGGTTTAGAACTCACGACAACCCTTCAACTCATGGTAGCTCACATATTTGAATTATTTGTAGCAGAGATGAGACATTAGTCATTCATGTTCAATTTAACTTCTATGCATTCCTATTTTGCATTTTTATGCTTATGGCTTGCATTTTACACCAAGTATCCATAACAATAAAAAAAGGTTAAAATTGCACCTTTCATAGGTCGACTGTGAGCATACGAGGTTAGGTTATATAAAATTAACACAAGGATAGTCTTCTCAATATATCTATCCATTCGATTTCCAAACAAATTTACTATAACATTTAATAGGAGGGCTTGGTTTGAGAGTACATCAAAACATGTAGAGAAGAATATTACTCTATTTTTCCCAGAATAGTTAGAATGCCAAATTTCTACTCTATTATTTACTCTTACTTTCTTATTTTCAATAAGTATACTTAACATGCTAGAGAAATAAGTATACTTAACATGCTATAAAGTTAACTATATTGAAATTGAAAATGTAAGTTGTATATAGTTGACTTGAAACACATTTGTAATTTTTATTATAGTTTGGAAAAGTCAGAACACATTTGTAACTTTTGTTATAGTTTGCAAAAGTCAAAACACATTTGTAACTTTTATTATAGTTTGGAAACGTCTGAACACATTTGTAATTTTTATTTTAATTTGGAAAAGTTGGCGTGCTGGTATCCTGTGCATGCATTCACGTGCATCCTGTGCCTGCATCTCCTTCTGCCTTCCTGAGCATGCCATCATCTTGCAAAATGGAAATAGAAGCCTCATCTCCCATGCCATCAAGCAAAACAGGGGGTTCTGAAGTTGTTGAGAGGTTCACTATCAGAAAATTTGGAGAGAGTGCTGAGGCATGGAGTGACAAAACAAACTGGCCAGAAGGTATGCTAAATGTCCTAGTTAGAGCAGGAGTGCGTCGTTTTCTTTTCGGTCAGTTCAATTTCAACAATGAAGAGATAGATAATGCCATTTGTAGTTATGATGATGAGTCCAAGGAATTGATTATTTTTGGGAGGAGGGTTTTTCTGGACCCTGATTTGTTGTCAGGTGCAGCGAAAAATTCCACGCAAGGGGGGAGTAATGTTGACCACCAAGAAAACCATCAAAGTATAAAAGGGTGAGATGGCAAATAAAATATGTGGAAAAATGGTTAAGGTTTCCTGGAATGGTTTAAAGATGCAAGATGTTCTACCGGGACTGTACAAAACCTTAATTCAATTTGTACTTAAGACAATTATGAATCACCACAAGCAAGATATTTTAGGTGATTGTATGAAGTTGGTGATTCATTGGGTTGAAGACCTGGCCATAGATGTCCCTCGTCTATTGGTAAAAAAATTGCATTTTGCACTGTAGGAGGGAAAAATGAAGAGAGTGAAGTTCAGTTACCCTAGCACCCTACAAAAAATTATTAACTTATATCGACCCAACACTGTAGAAGGAAGCAAATTTAAAAATACATACATTAAGAGGCCGAAACTGGATAAAATTAACCAGGAAGTTCCTCAAAAATCTCCGAAGGACAATGTACAAGTCCCTAAAGAGCCTTTTGAGTACTGTATGGAAGGTATGGGAAGTGACCCTGAAGAATTTGATATTGTCTCAATTCTAGCTGGATTACATGAAGGCAGAGAAATAAATGTAAATGAGATGCATGTTGTTAATTTTAATGAATAGGAGGAGCATAGTGATGATGATATTTATGCTCATGTAGAAATGCCACTTGTTATATATACACCTCCATAGATGGGAGTTTAGAAAACATCCTCTCCAAAATCATTTTTTGATGGTAAAACGATTTTAAGCTACTGTTCGATAAAATGTTGCATTTCAAAGAAGAAGCTTAATTTCATAGAAATTTTTTTTCCTGTTGGTATCTTACTGCAGTACATAGTGCAGAACTCTGTAGGATTAAGCAGATGCAAATTCAGGACCTCTTAAAGGTAGGCGCTATTTTTCAAAAAGAAACAGTTGCCAAATTCATTTTTTTGAAGCCTTGTTAAAATTTTCACTATTTACAGGTAATTTCAAGGTTAGAAACATAACATGTGGATACTATGGAATCTTCTATTAAAAATTTGCAAATTGTGGACCTCTTTAAGGTGGGAGGCATTTTTCAATGCTTTTTTCCAAAAAAAAAAGGTTGCCAAATTCCATTTTTTGAAGCCTCTTAAAAATTTTCCTTGTTTACAAGAAATTGCAAGATTACAAGGATCCCTTGAAAAGACTATGGACAATTCAAGAAGGATAATAGCATGCAAGGACTCTATTCTTTAGTATTTGAATAAGGAACTAGAGAAAATTTAGGATGAATTTAGAAAGGAAAATGAGAAATGAAAAGAAGAATATATGGTTGTTCGGAAGAAAGATGAAGAAACCATAAAGAGACTGGAAGATGAGATGAAACATCGACCGGAGGTTTTGGACATTCCCCCTCTAAGGACTATTATCAGCCAAGAAGCAATACTTACCACTAGAGTCAGTAAGTTAAACAAAATAATTGAAATAATGAAGGCTGACTTTGAAAACAACCTTGTTGAAGACTACAATAAACATCAACTTGAGATAAATGAATATAGAAAAAAAGAGGAAAACATGAAAAACATAATTGCTAAGAAAGATGAAGAGTTGAAAGGGAAAATAGTTGAACTTGAAAAGATTACTGCAGAACTACAGACTAGAGGAGTTGAATAGTTAAAAGAATCTGAAATTGGTAAGGGATAGAGTGTGCATCTAATTTCTGGTGAAATTTATGATATGTCAGCACACCAACAGGCTTTAATAAGGTATGAGAGTTCCATGCAAAACAAAGAGAAGGCATTGGATGTATATTTTAATGCAATACAAGCTCATGGACAAGTCAAAAAGGGGTTACAAGGCTATTGTTCTTTCTTAAGAACTCGAGAGAAGTCCTTGATGGATGATAGTGCAGCAATGAATGTTGGAGCTAATATCTCTATGTGGTCAACCATAAAACAAACAATGGCAAACAAGCTAGCCGAGAGGGGTGATGAGATTAAAGAGATCAGGTTGAAAATACTGGAGGATACAGAATCACAACATTTGGGATGTAAGTCTGAGATAGAAGATCTGGAATCCCAAATTGCCACTCTGCAAAAGAACAACATGCTTCAGCGAGTAGCAATTGTGTATACTCCAGATAATACAAAATTGAGGGCAAAAGAGTTGGATACAAAGACAGAGCAGCTCAGGAAAAAATTGACCCAAGTTCAGTCTGAGTTGAAATGTGCAAATAATTGTCTTCAAAAAAAGGAAAAGAAACCCAAAGAGAAAAATAGGAAGAATGTGGAACTGATGAAGAAGTACATCCAAGATAACGACAGATTGAGAGAAAGTTTGCATAAATGTGCAACAAAAGTGAAAGAATTAGAACTTAAAATCAGAACATGCACCCACTGTAGCTTTTGAAGAACCATAAGCTTCTAGACAAGCCAAGAGACTAGAATGTACAAATTTATCTTCTCTAGAAAAGGAGATCTTGCAGCCTAAACCTCCCAAGCATCCTAGAACTATGGAATAAAATTATTTGTATATGCTATGTATGTAAATACACTTGAAGTTTTAAGGGCCTAAATCTATATGTGTGTGTGTGTGTGTGTATAAATATATATATGTGTATGTGTGTGTGTGATTATAAGTTTTAATACATAAATTCATATATAAACTGGATGGTTGGTTTCATGGATTAGGATGATTCCATCCAGAATTTGTCTTCCTTCAACAAATCTTACCTGCTTAAGGTATATGATTAGAGGAAGCAAGGAACAAAGCATGTTGGATATAACCTTAGAAATTATTTTATATATGACATTACATAAGGCAATCGATCTGAGTTTTCTAGGGTCTTCTGTTCCCGTTTCTTTTGGAATAAGCGCCAAGAAGGTTGCATTAAGTGCTTTCAGAATATTACTAGTCTTTCTTGAGTCCTCCACTAGAGCCAAAACTTCCTCTTTCAACCAATCCCAGCAGACATGGAAGAAGTTGGTGGTAAACCCATCAAGTCCCAAGGCTTTATCATTCGTCATTTGCTTAACCACAGAGTCAAATTATTCCAACTCAATGGGTTTCAGAAGCAAGAAGTTATGCTATTTCGTGATGTCTTTTGGAATGTGCCTCAAAACCTCCCTCTGGGCTGCATCCCTGTCCCAATTTGGTTCCTCCAAGAGTTTGGCAGAAAAGGAGTTCAAAGTGAGTTCTAGGTCTTCCTGGGTTTTGGAAATATGTCATTCTTTTGTTTTCAATATAGCCATCCGGTTTCCCTGGCAATGTTGAATGGCTGCTTTATGAAAGAAGCTAGTATTTTGTTCCCCTTCTTGGAGCCACTTAACTTTGGATTTATGGTTCCAAAATATTTCCTCCTGTTGTTCTCTTTGGCTAAATCCGTGGATCAGTGCTTTTTCTTGCTCCTAAATGTCCGTCGTGAAGCCAGTCTACATACCTCTGATTTGCACCTCTTTGATTTTGCCATCCAACTTCGCTTTAGCCTTAAAGATGTTACCAAAGGTTTCTTTGTTCCAATTCTTCATTTTTTATTTGAGGAGTTTAATCTTTTGTTGGAACTGGTACACCCGCGTTCCTCTTATGGTTGGCATTTCCTCCGACCCTTCTTTTAGTTTCTCTTGGAAGTCAACCTAGAGAATCCAAAAAAATTTGAAACAGAATGGTCTTCGCAGGTTAAGCCCTGCGTTGTCCCACTCCAACTTAATAGGCCAGTGGTCTGATATGGCCCATAGGAGAACCACAAACCTCATTTCTCCCCCATTCATCATAATGGATTCTAAGACCAAAAAGCAGTCTAGCCGATAAGCTATTCCCCTGTCTCCTGTTCTTTTATTATTCCACGTGAAGGTATCATTGATTGCTCTGACATCAACTAATTCTAGGTTATCAATTACTTCATTACAATACTCATCAATGGGGTCTAGCTTCCTTATCCCACCTTTTTTTCATCAATATTCTTGACTAGGTTGAAGTCCCCTCCAAGAATTTAGGGTTTTCATTTCGACGTCCTTTTAAGCATCCCTAAGTAGTCCAGAAACTGTGCTTTATGTTATGCCCGAGGAGGGTCGTACACATTGGTAATATACCCCCTGGTACTAATACCTGAGATATTGAATGCTGACAATAGAGAGTATTGGGTTGCATAGAAGTCAGAGAGGGACAACTCTCTTAGGTTCCAAAACATACTGATACCTCCAGCTACCCCTTCAGCGTCCATTGCAATGGCCTCACTTCCCCTCCAAACGTTTCCTCCAATATTCTTCAGTTTCACTTTTGAGCATTTTGTTTCTTGTAAAAAAATTATACCTAAATTTTCCAGTTCTATCCTTCCCCTTAGAAGACGAATCTTCAAGGTGTTGTTAAAACCTCTTATATTCTAGGATGTGATCCACATTGGAAACTTATTTATTCGCAGGAGAAAGGGTCGCATCTATGGTAGAATATTGCCCCGATGCCACTAATTGAGCCCCTACCATTTTAATCCTTTGCACATTAATGTGCCTTCCTCGATTTTTTTTCTTCCCTTTCTTTTTGGCATCCAGATCTTTAATGGATTTTGCCGAGACCCCAAGAAACATCATCGATTTGGCCTTGATTATCGCTTTTTCCAGTAATCTGACTTGTTGTGGAAGTATTTTTTCAGGGACCTTCTCAGAGCATGCCGCTTCCAGACCTACCAAATCCAGATCTTCTATCTCCATTCTTCCTCTTGAACTTTCGATGTCTTATTATCGTCTTCTTTGATTTCCTGAGGCTCTTCCTGGGTTTGGATCTTCGTGCTTAGTTTAGTTTCTTGAGTCTGCTGGTTTTGAATCTTTTCTTCTTGCTGAGTGGTAGCCGACTTGGGTTCTTGGAGAGCTTCAAACCATTTTGCGCTTGAACTTTTTTATAGATTTCAGGGCTCATAGTCTTCTTGGCTGATCGTTTCTTATTTTGGACTCAAGTAAACCCCTCGGAATATTGATTTTCTTGATCTTTCGTTCCTCCTGGTTTTTTATTCTATGGGCATTCTCTGAACAAGTGTCCATGCTCATGACATCACCTACATCTGAACGGTATTTGTTCATAGTCGATTACTTGAAACCAATCCTCATCCTCCCATGTTAAATCAATTCCATCTGGAAGATCTTGTGATATATCAAGATAGATGCAAATCTGGGCATAAGATGTGTACCTCCTCTGTCGAGTTTGCTTTGAAACTTTTACAAAGTTCCCTAGGATGTTCCCAATGTCCGTCAAGATTTCTTCTGTCCAGTTCTCTGTAGGAAGGGAGTACATTCTGATCTAGATTGGGGCTATTGTAAGATTTTCCTTGTCTGGATTAAATCTTTCTTTCCACGGCCTTAAGAACAGACCAGCAGAATTAAAGAAGTAAGTCCCGCTCTCAAATATTATGGTTCCATCTTCTTCATTAAAGAAGATAACCATGAAGAAACCTTTGGCTCCCAATTGCAGATCATAGTGGCCTTGTGGTTTCCAGGTGGTGTTTATCCACCATACTAAGGTCTTCTCCATGAGCCAAAATCCAACAAACTTTACCAAATAGATCATGCTCCTTCATGTAGGTGATGTCTTCCTTTATTCGATCCAATTTGATTTGAAGCTTTGGTACAGTCTTCAATTTTGGAAAACATTGCCTTGCTCTTTTGTTCTCTCCCTTCGTCGTAGTTTCTTTACTTGATCCACTTGTGCCTTCTCCATTCTTCCCTAGATGGGTATCGGGTACTTGCCGTTTGCCTTTGTCTTTCTCAATTTTAATCTCTAAGCTCTTAATAGGGGGCTTTGCCCCACCGTCTGTAGGCTCAATCATCCTAAGACCCGCCCCCCCCCCCCCCCCCCCCCCCCCCCCCCC
>LPNX010145188.1:393316-431955 GCA_001517045.1 Pseudotsuga menziesii
AGTTAAACCTACCGCTTCTCAATTCACCGTCCCTCACCCCAAGCGCACATCAAAATATATAATTATTCTTTAATAAAATTATTAAAAAGACAACACAATTTGGTACAAGTTGTTCTTTTATTCCACATCAAAATTTACAAACTTCAATTTAAAAATTACATCCATGGATTCACCCAATCATAAAATTTATTAATATTTGTATTTTACATAAGATTTGATTCTCATACTTGTGTTTGTTGTTCTCATTTTGAATTATGAAAAAATATATTTTGTTTGTGTATTTTTTTTTTATGTTATTGTTTTCACATAGAATAAGCTTTGAAATAAGTTTGCATATCATTCTTTTTAATTGATTATTATGAAATTGATTAGAGATACATTATGCAAGATCCCCATATTAGTTTGATTAGACCATTTTTTTTCCTATTGCAAAGTTAATATACCTCACCAATTCCAAGGATTGCAAATCCAAAAGAATCTTGATTATTATCATTGGATTGCAACTTTAAAATAATTGGATTGCAAATCCAAAACAAACTTGATTATTATCATTGGATTGCGACTTTAAAATAATTTTGTTTATTATTAGTACAAACAATGGTATAAGATCTATAAATATCCATTCTTATATCATATATATCTAATGTATTTCAAGATAGATTCATCTAAACAATTAATCTTTATTGAATGCAATTGGGATGGGTGGGATGACCTTATCTTGATTGTTGATACTTTTTATTTAAGAACAAGAAACAGAATTAACAATTGAGTTAATTGACTCTGCTCCTTATAGTTAATGGAAAGAATCAGCTTACCAGTTGATAGAGAGAATTAACAATGGAGACAAACAAAGAACATAATTAACAATCGAGACAAACAAAGAACAGAATTAAAAGATGACTCTGCTCCTGGCCAGTTAATGGAGAGAATCAGCTTACCAGTTGATGGAGAGAATCAACACAAAGATGGTCAAATAATTGTTATCCTCCCAAACTAAATTAAATGCCCACAACAAATTAAAGTTTAAATAAAACATTGAAAGACATAATAAACCAGAAATGTTTTGCATAGCTCTCTATCTTCGTTTACAGCATCCTTCACTTCAAAGCCTCCGAAGGCGTGCAACAAATACAGGTATACATAACAACATCATGTGAGAACTGTGTGCAAGCGAATACAAACCAAGAGTAACATAATTTAGAATATCTATTAATCCTGCCGCCTCCCTCTCCCTCTCCCTCTTTTGCAATGTTCAGCGACGTCCTCCACCACGCGCTTTACCAACGCCGCCTCGTATCTGCAAAGTTTGAGAACATGGATGGATCAAACAAACAATTATGGAGGGCTCAAAGAACGTAATCAACCCACCTTTTGTGTGCTTAAAGAGAAGCATTCCATATTTTAAACATATTTTCCTACAGCAATCAAACAAACAGCTTTCGACTTTTTGAAACAACAGTCAAACAAACAAACAAACAGATATGAAAGGAATGAGCGAGATTAGCATCTAAATATGATCTCATGAACCCAGTTACCCACCCATTTGTGTCTTCGAGTGTCCAGCCTGACAGATTTGACACTCCGAAGAGAGCAGCTTTCCATCTTTCAATATCTTCTGCTTTGTGAATTCCATTACTCTCATGGTGTTGGAATGCCTGGGCAAAGGGGCTTCCATGTCGCTCCGGGTGACGCACCTGCCAAGGAGCCATTTTGTAAAAGAGAGGGATGGCCCTCCCCCGCACCCGTGTTGCAATTAGGTGGACTTCCTTGAGGCACCACACAGAGGATGCATAATCTGGGGACAAAATAGGAATCCTTATTCGGCTGCATTCAATGGCGTGCTTTAATGTTGCATTAATATCATCCCCTTTTTTCAGTTGATGGGCGTCATGGAAAACGCGGATTTCGTTGCCAGCCGTGAGGGCTCTGTAGAGATGATCTACGAAGCCTTTTCTCACATCTGAGCCTCTGAAACTCAAAAACACATCATATCTCCATGCTCTCCGCATAATCCCCACTGCCATTCAAGCAGAATTGGAGTCTCGGCTGTTCGAGATTATCTGAAGCTCAAAAACAGTTCATATTGGAGATTATCTGAAGCTCCAAGAAAATATAGACATTACAAATATTATGCTAATGCCATCGGTTGCTTATTTAAGCATAAATTATATTATTATTGTATAATTGAATTTGTGTTTAAAAGGAGAACCAGGTAGCTAATTAAAATCTCAAACCGCATGAAAAACATTAAAATGTCAAACCGCATGAAAAACAGGATTCGACCTTTCTTTTCTTGGTCCGAATTCTTGTTGTTGATGTTTGATTGCTGACTTAAATT
Source organism: Pseudotsuga menziesii (assembly GCA_001517045.1). Classification (NCBI taxonomy): domain Eukaryota; kingdom Viridiplantae; phylum Streptophyta; class Pinopsida; order Pinales; family Pinaceae; genus Pseudotsuga; species Pseudotsuga menziesii. The sequence goes on from LPNX010145188.1 coordinate 395,655, forward strand.
CAGGGTCACCTGGTTCGAATTCGTGGTCGAGTTCGGGACTTTGAAAAAATCGGCACTCAAAATTTCGGCATTAAATTCGAGACTATAAAAATTAAAAATAATAAAAAATATATCTAATTTTTTAATAAAATTTAATATGCTCATTAAATACATTATAAAAATATAACTTTAAAAGACTAAATAATTAAACACATTATAAAAATATAGCTTTATAAAAATGAAATCATTAAATACATTATACAAATATAACTTTATAAAACTGAACATAATTACTATAATTTATAGTATCATTAATCGAACCAAACTGCCACGAACCAACGAACCAGTTTACTCATTAAGAAATACATTAAATTTTTTATTAAAGTTTGCAAATAATAAAATATGCATCAAACGTTTTGAATTCTTTAAAAGCGGCGAATGCGGAAGTTCTGGTTGTTGATGTGGAAGTTGTATGCGTGGGTCCGTATTCTTTCGATGATAACGACCTTGTGTCAATTTTTTATAAAAAACTCTTTTATCCATATTTTGGGTCCGAATTCTTTTTTATCAATGCTTTTTTTTTATCGGTTGTGGTGTATTGGTTTCTGTGTTTATAAAAAAGAATTCGGTGATACGGTAAGTTTGAAACCAATACACCACAACCGATAAAAAAAAGCATTGATAAAACCAATACACCACAACCGATACAAGAATTCGGTAATACGGTAAGTTTGAAACCAATACACCACAACCGATAAAAAAAAGCATTGATAAAAACACACAAACCACAGAAACCAATACACCACAACCGATACACAGAAACTAATACACCACAACCGATAAAAAACAAGCATTGATAAAAAAAAGCACAGAAACCAATACACCTCAGAAACCATAAACACAGAAACCAATACACCACAACCGATTAAAAAAAAAGCATTGATAAAAAAGCTTTTTTATAAACACAGAAACCAATACACCACAACCGATAAAAAAAAAGCATTGATAAAAAAGAATTCGGACCCAAAATATGGATAAAAGAGCTTTTTTATAAAAAATTGAGACAAGGTCGATATCATCGAAAAAATTCGGACCCACGCATAGAACTTCCACATCAACAACCAGAACTTCCGCATTCGCCGCTTTTAAAGCATGAAAATCGAAATCCGCCGATTTTTTATACGAGCACGATTTTAATCATTTAAATTCGTCGAATTTCATCCTCTAAATTCAACCCAAGTCTGTGATTTTTGCCCCTGCACGCACCTCCTGTCATTAATCCACCAGACGTTGAGAGAAATAAAAATGCATGAGTCTGTGCTTAGCGGATCATCCGATGCTCTCGACTGGAACTGCAACAGATCTTACAGTCAATGGTGGCTCTTGAGTATCAGTACTCGAAAGGCAAACTCGAAATCAAAAAAAGTGTTCCCCAGTTTGTGGTAAGATGATTTGTCGAAAACTAATTTGTGGGTCCGTGGAGAATGAGCAAACAAGTTCGTGGGTTCATGGCGAGCTGGTTCATTTATATTTATAATGTGTTAAATGAAATTCGAAATGTTTGATGCATATTTTATTATTTGCAAACTTTAATAAAAAAAATTAATGTATTTTTTTAATGAGTAAACTGGTTCGTCGGTTCGTGGCAGTTTGGTTCGATTAATGATACTATAAATTATAGTAACTAGCAATTGTACCCAGGGGTGCAATAAAAGAACGCCGTGTTGCAAGCTAAGCAAGGAGATGTGGACATATACAACAAGACATATTCTTCACATAATTGGCCAGAACATTATCGGTATGTATTCTTCTCGCATCCAAATGAGAATGGATTATTATTTTTTGTAGTTGTTATGTTACAATCAAGTAACATTGCATAAATTTATGGATCTATCTACTATCTTGTTGCTTATACTTAAGATTGTCAAATTCCAATATATTAATAAAATTTGGGTTTTGTATTTTTCAGATGCCAACCATTATCTATCCACCCTTGAAAATTTGATCCCCTAATAATTGCAGCTGGAAAGCTGAGGTATATAGACTACCCATGTATTGCTAACAAAAGCTGTGAAGTAAGTTTATAACTAAGACATTTCTAAAAACCCTTGATATAGCTCTATACCAAAAAATATTGAACTTGACAAAAAAGATAAGAAGAAAGGATGTGGTTTACTTAAAAGTGTAAATGCATAAAAGAAAAGAATTTGTACTAAATATGAGTAAATCATAAAAGAATAATAACCATGAAGTATGAACATAGAGAGGTATTATAATTAGTGTAATGAGTTAATTATAATTTAATTTTATAGTAAATTATTTATTTTACAAAAAATGATTACATGATTAAATGATTTAAAAAATGAATAGGTAGTAAGTTAAGTAAGTAGAAGATCTGTCATCTCTGTGAGAATAGGAACATTGAAAATGAAAATCACTTCTTCTTAAAGTGCCCTAGGTACACCCACATTACATTTCAGTTTCATAATATTTGTTGCAATACAATTTTGTATTTATATAAATAGATAGACAATATTGAGGAGTGCACATGTGTACATTGTGGAAATATTTCCACTTTGCATGCCTACTATCCCTCTTGGGTATTCTACTCTAGTGCGTGAGTAATCACATTGTTGTTTTGTGCTTACAACAATTGGTACTGGAGGCTCAATGTTAGGGCTTCTCCAAAGCTTTGTCAATCTGGTCTCATTTGAAATTGCCTCCCTACTTAATATGTGTCTTCAAGCAATTTAATGTCTAGGCAACAAACAAGCAACCCATCTTTGCTTGATTTTCCCTTACAAATTTTATTTTGGAAATTTATTTATGTATTTTTTCCTATAGTCACAAGCCCCAAGTCACAAGCCCCAATCATGGCAGTCCATTATGCTCATTAGTGGTTCCTCTATTACTTTATGTTGGGATTCGAAGAGGCCCTTGTTAAACCCCTTCACGTGTTTCCAAATATCTAATAGCGAGGTCAAGGGATTGGAACCATTGTCTACCTCTTAAAACCCAAGGGGTTTTTCCAATCCTTCAAATTTGTTCGATCTTACAGTTTGATAGACTTGAAAGTTGAGATGTTGGATGCTTGAAATAATTTCCTAAACCCTTATATACCAGATCTTCTGCTCAAAGTGGATACTTTACCAATCAAATATAGGTCCATGGTAGAGAGATCATTGCAGCCCTGTGGGGCTCAATATCGATATCCAATTTACCCTTCATTTTCCTTTCAAAATTGCATGATTTTAGGATGAATTTTCATTGATTTGTAAGATGACTAAATTATTTGCTTTGATGATCGACAACTTTCAAGATGATCTCTAGATGATATTTTGTGAATCTCAGACACAAATAAAACAATTTTAATTATAAGTGTTGAATTTTGAGAACAACTTTCAGTTAGATTGTTTATGAATGTAGAAATCCATGGAGAAGATATATCATTTTATGCTGCCGTTAACTGCATTATGGGTTTCATTTGGAAGGATGATAAATATGAAAAAATTGTGTGAAACATTTTCTTATACTCGAATTAGCCATTAGCTTAGGCAATTGTACTATTGTGATTTGTGATATTGGATAGTGTTTTAATACCTATATAATTATTGAGAAGTGTGTGTGTTTTTCTTAGGTTATGTAATGGATTATTGACCAATTTTCAATTGCAATTCATTTGAATTAGAACCTTTAGGTACTTTTACAAGGGTTCAAACAAGTTTTCAAAATGGGTTGATCTCTAGGTTTTATCTCGTCCTATTGGATTTCAAAGTCTTATAGCATTTCTATATCTATGTGCATGGTTTTCATAATTTGCTTGATCATATCTTATGAACTTATACAATCTATCATCCTTTGCTAGCCATTAAATACTCAAAGGCATATATTGATCTTTTTTACCATTATAGAGGACTTTATAAGTTAGGTTCCCAAATTCTTAAGGGGTGTTACCTCAATGGACGAGTGTCTTCCCTACAAGTAGGAGGTTGGTGGTTCAATCCCTCCATGCCCTGATGATATTGCAATATCGATTAAAAACAACTAAATTAGTGACCAAAAAATGAGAGATAACTTACCAAAAAATGAGAGATAAGCGACAAAATAAACAACCAAAATTCACATATAAACGACCAAATGACAGTTTTGGTAGCCAATTTTCAGTCTCTTATCATGCGATAAAAAATGTGGTCATATTTAGTTTGGTCATTTATAGCTTGTCTTATGGTCATTAATTTGGTAGTATATTTGGTCATTAACTGTGACAATTAATGGCTAAATTAATGACCACAAGGCGAGCTATAAATGACCACGATTTTGGTTGCATGATAAGAGATAGAAAAATTAGCCACTAGTGATCGTCAAATCAAAAGTGATCATTTATATGCATATTTTTGTCACTTATCTCTCATTTTGTACTAGTGGTTGGACATTAATAAAATTATCTACCATCTCTCTCTATGTGACAAAACCGTTCCATAGCTAGCTTCACAATATAAATAACAAAAAAATAAATGGTGGAGAGTGTCTACAATTTTAGAGGTTTGGGTTCTCTTTGAAATATGTTCACATTGATATTAGGGCATTCTCTAAGTTGTAGTTAAAATGTGTATTTTTAGTTCAAATTTGAAAATTTGAAATCTAAACAATTTTATTGTTTACAATGTAATTTTGACAAAGACATTATTAAAAAATAATCCATTGGTGATAATTATAATCCCAATTATACTCCATGTAATATGTCTATAGTTACTAAGAAAACTAGATTTAGTCTATTAAATTGGATTTACTGACACAACTACTTAAAAAGGGTCAATAAGTAATCAAATAAGCATTTGTCAACATAAGTGGCGTTCAAGTGTCTGAATTCTACTAACCTTTGGAATGCATCTCACACACTCTATCTTCAATGATCCTTTGCCACTTATGTTATCTTATTTTCTTCCTACAACTTAATAATGTGGGATTTATTGCTACCCTAATCACACTCCCCTCTTCCTTTTGACAAGTCATGAGACACAACAATCATCATCCACAAAATGCCCATTATAATGTTGGAACTTGGGTGAAAACATTAAGTTGGGAAACACTTTTGCTTGTTTTTTGACAAAACAAATTGCAAAATTTTATGTTTTTCAACTTCAACCCCTTCAAACTGATATCTCCCTTAGGAATTTCACCTTGAAGAAAACACAAATGTTTTAGAGAATTGAATTAGCTACATACTCATATATATTTTTTTTTAAATTATCGACATATAGTGGGGCAAATTTGCCGGGCACCAACGACATATACTTTAAAATTTTAATTTAGGAAAACAAAATCTATAATCATAATCTACACTCATTGTAGTTGTGCATGGACTATATGTCGAGGATTTTCAGACTTATACGCTAATTTTTATTATTTATTGAAATAACATACGTAACAAAAACGGTGCCTTATTGACACATGTTTTGGTCATCTCATTTTCTTTCAAATGTGACTCTTATCAAAAAAACTAAAAGCACCCTTTTGAGGAGGACACTGCAAGGAACAACCTTGTGATTTTTAAAAAAATTTCTTGGCTTTGTCTTCGTGATGATATTGAATTTTCATTGTCACTGATTTTTAAGTCACTAATTTTTTTAATGATAAAGTTTAGAAAAAAAAATAGTAAAAAATAGAAATCCTAAATGAAATTTAATATATATATATATATATAATGAGAAAGTAGATTGAATGATGAATCTACTGGTATAAACTCCAACAGGTAATTCTCATTTTTTGCAGTGTTTCAACCTTGCTAAAGTGAGACATTTCTAAAAACTGCAGAAAGGTGCTGGAAATGTTGACTAACAACTCTTGGCCAAGAGATTTAAAATATCTCGGGCAAGAGTTATTTTTGCTCGAAATCTAACCCAGAGTTAAGCAAATCTCTCGGCTGAAAGTTGTATTAAACTCTCGGATGAAAACATAAAATATAGCTTGGCCAAGAATTTTGTCGCATAAATGCTTCGAGAATCTTTTAGGGGCTAACAAATTAAACTCCCACGATTCCAACGGGATTCCAAAACTTCTCGGTCCAGAGGTGTATATATAGACTCTTGTCCGAGATAGTTTTCGTAAACCTCTCAATCGAGAATTGTTAATCTGTTTTTTAGCCGATATTTTGCAGAGAGACTTTCAGCGAAGAGTTTGCAAAGATTTTTTCAGCCGAGAGTTTGTAGATATTTTTTCCAATGAAAGTTTGCAGAGCATGTTTCAGCCGAGAGTTTAAAGATCGGTTTTCAGCTGAGAGTTTTAAAATTTCTTGTTCAACCAAGAGCTTTTATCTCTATATTGCAGTCAAGCATTCACATATCATAGTTTGCAGATTTGCTAAGATTTCGCATTATCCAAGTTCTTCAGGCCACAAATTTTTTTTTTTTATCAAGGTATTTTCGTTAACCCATGTTTTGGCAGGCCCTTAGTTTTTTCATCAAACATCTTCTGTGAAAACTAAGACTATGGGGAGATATCCTTCTTGACAAGCTAGAGCATGGTAGTTTTAGATTATTTTTATCATTCACCCATTAGGTACGACAAAAAATTTCTCAAGGCCACCTGAGAAAGTTTCCATAACTTCTTCCTCAGGAACCTTCAAGTCGACCTGAAGATGTGGACAGGTAGACAAAACTCCCATCTACATAATGAATATATGGTGCGGTAATTTTCTTCATCCCACAAGCTATGGCAGTCATTTCCCACAAGCTATGGCAGTCATTTCCCTAAGGCCACTTAGGCAGATTTGCTACTTTGGTGTAAAAGCAACTTGAACCCCTATTTTGGCAGGCTGTTAATTTTGTCATCAAACACATTCTGTGAAAACTAAGACTATGGAGAGATATGTTTCATGACAAGCTAGAGATTGGTAGTTTCATATTATTTTTATCATTTACTCATTAGGTACGGCAAGAATTTTCTCAAGGCCACATGAGCCAGTTTTCCAACACTTTCATTTTCAGGACTTTCTCCAAAGTTTATCTTGAAACCCTATTTTGGTAGATCCATAACTTCTTCCTTAGGCACTTTCAAGTCAATCTGAAGATGTGGACAGGTAGACAAAACACCCATCTGCACAATGACCTATGGTGCGATAATTTTCTTCAACCCACAAGCTATGGCAGGCATTTCCCTGAGGCCACTTAGGTAGATTTGCTACTTTGGTTTAAAAGCAACTTGAACCCTTGTTTTGGCAGGCTATTAATTTTGTCATTAAACACCTTCTGTGAAAACTAAGACTATGGAGAGATACCCTTCTTAACAAGCTAGAGCATGGTAGTTTCAAATTATTTTATCATTCACCCATTAGGTATGGCTGGCATTTTCCCAAGGCCACATGAGCCAGTTTTCCAACACTTAGTCATTTTCAGGACTTTCTTTAAAATTTATCCTGAGACCTTACTTTGGCAGATCCATAATTTTTTCATCAGACATGCTTAATACAAACTAAGATCATGTTTAGGTATAAATATTAATAGAGTACAGCTTGACCATATGCTGCAGGCATTTACTCTTGTTGGGTCTTGTTATCTTTTTTTCAATGCATGTATTTAACTCTCAATTCTCATATCTTTTCATGCATTGGATTTTAGGTTTTAATTCCTTCAACATGGAAAATCGAAGGAATTGCGAAATAAAATATGATCGCACCAAAACTGATGAAGAGGTAAGGAAAGAGAAACAGCGTGAAAACATGAGAAAGTTAAGAGAAACAAGAGCAATGGAAAGAAATGTGGAGGCACTTGGCGGTGAGGAAGAAATGGAAAATGTGAACCTCGCACATGGTGGTGATGAAGGAATGCAGATTGTCAAGGAACACGTTGATGAAAGAAATGAAGAACATAGAGGTGACGAGGAAATGACAAATGTGGAGCAAACTATGGGTAGCATCGATATTGAGACCATGATTGGTGAGTAAATAAATTTTGATATGTTTATAATTTACTTTATAATATATAGATATATATATATGATTTGAAATTTCACAATTAGATAAATTTATATATTTTTATTTTTATGAAGGGTCGACATACAAACATACAACATCCTACCATACTTACCAATTCACAGAGATTAATTAGAAGCTGCAACAATATCGTCATTGATGATCCAATGCTTGATCATATAACTCGTTATAGAGTAAAAAAGATAGTCAAAGAATATTTTGAAGGTATTTCTGTCATAGAACAAGCTCAATTGTTAAATATGTTGTTAAAGCAAAAATTTCTAAGAAATGCAATGACATTATTGGGCATTAAAAATGTCAAAGAGGCTAAGTCAAATGAGATTGTATCACAAAATTTGACATCGGTCCTTGCGTCACTTGCAAAAAATTGATCTCATAATTACATGGTTGCTCGTAAATCTATTCTAACAGGGGTTGTGGCAAAAAACAATGTAAATAGTCATTTGTTGTCTACTACTGCAAGAATGTTAGAAACATCAAGAAAAAGTTTATGGAAGCATAAAAAAGTTAGGGTTCAATTAGATGAGGATGATGAAGTTACATGTTGGGGTATTATTTGTAGACAACCTTATCAAGATAGAATTCTAGATAATGTGAGAGATAGGGTGAAAGAGTTTTGGCATTTAAACTCTCGTGTCTTACCAGATGAAAAGTATGTTATGCGGCGTCGTATATCGAAAGGAAACTATGAAACTCATGCCAAACACATAACAAAGATCACTCAAGTGGAAATGTTCAAAACTTTTATGGAGAGTAATGTTGATGCAAAGATTTCCCTTAGAACATTTGTGAAGCTTAAACCATGGTATGTCAGGCCCATCGTTGTTCGTGACACATGTTGTTGTCGATACCATGTAGAATTCGAATTATATTATGAGACATTTCTAGATTTTGGCATGCAATGCTGGCCAAATAACCCCCCTCCTGCGAGTGTTCGTGAATTTGTATCTAAAATACTATGTGTGCAAGAGAATGATCAGGTATTCTATAAGAAACAATGCATCGGAGGTAAAAACAATGTGAGGAATGTTCTTATTTGGCCCTTTTTAATGCTAACTACCCCATTGATGCAAACGATCCTCAAATATCAAATCGCATTGTGAAATGGAAGAGATATGAATATGTTGATTATACTCCTATTACAGATTCAACAACAACATCAAGAAAGATTAATATAGTTGAAAGTGATATCTCTTTGACATATTTTATGAATTTGTTCAGGGATCAAATTTATAAATATATCAAGCACTCTCACTCAACACGATGGCAAGACTTACAGTTCAAGCAATCATAAGATGTATTTGGAAAAGGAACAATATTATCAATTGTCAATTTTGCTGAAAATTACACTTTCACTCCGCAAAAGGAGATATAGAGTGATTATTATCATTCAGATCGGGTATTTATACTTGTTCATATTATGTATAGACATGCAGAGCTTGATGTCGATGGTTTTGATGGCAATGAAAATAATCGTGAAGTGATTAAGGAGTATCATTTCTACATCAGTGATGATCGTACACATGTTACATGTTTTGTCCAACATTATTTTGGTATGCTTTATAAAGAATTATCAAGACGAAAGGTCACTTTTAAAGGACATTGGGTGTGGTTAGATGGTTGTACTGGTTAATTTAAATCAGCACGCTCATTCTTATGGTTGTCTTTCCTTCATAGAAACACGGATGTTCGCCACACATGGAGATTTTTTGAAACGGGACATGGAAAAGGAGAACATGATGGTGCTGGGGCCTGCATGAAATGTGCACTCAGGAGATATCAAATGAATCACGCTTCTTCTCGCCTTGCAAATTCAAATGGTGTTGTTAATTTGTGCAAACAAAATTTGAGCCATGAATTCAATGAAAGGATGGGTAATGTGAGAAGGTTTTTCTGGAATATTGCAATCGATGATGTTGATAGATCAATGCCACATAATTGTACTGCAATCCTGAAAACAAGGGGCTTACACTCCATTAGGAGTAAGAAAATGACAAATATACACGCAATCGAGAAACGAAAGTACTCTTGTTTTTGTCTTGCGTGTATTGATGATGTAGAGTCCTTGGATGAGTGTTAAAACCAAACTAACAAATTTGTGAAACCATGGAGACACCAAGAATTGACACCATTGCTCTCATTTGGAAATATCAGTGATGTAGAGCATGACAATGAAGCGCTTGTGATTGACAAAGATTATGATCGTATTTCTGATTTGGTTAGAGAAGGTGATGTATTTGTTTTCATTGCACTGGTAGATAATCCAGAAAAAGTGCATTATTATTTATTGAGATGCACTAGGTCAAAAAGCACGTTGATGCAAGAATTTAAAGACCCGTCAAATTATACGTATGGTGTGGGTTCAATGGTTATAATGGGACATTTCTTTGTAGAAGTAAGGAAATGCAAAGACCATATTCTTTTTCAATACTACGAGCCAGATGTTATATGTGCTCAATACACTCATTTGGTCATAGCAGCCTGTTTACAGTTGAAGGCAGTGAAGAGTAGGAAATATTCCAAGCATTGACAATGGAAATTGTCGATAGAGGATCATAATGCCATTCTTGATAATATTCCACTTGAACATTTCATATGAATCAAAAACACATCAAGGTGGATGAATTTTTGTTCTTTGATTCTAGGTGGGTGGGTGGGAGGGGCCAAATGATCTTCCACCTTCACGTGGTTGGCCTCGTCAGTAGAGAATATATATATAATTCTCAAAACTAAGAGAATATCTTTCTAATGATATTAATTTAAATATATATTATCGGTTTTGTTAAATCTAGATTCATATATATGTTCTTGATGTTGCTCAATGTTTTAATGCCTTTAAATATAGATATTGAGTTTCAACATTACAGAACACGATTTCTATTTATAACTTGTTACATATTTTAAAAACATAAGTAGGCACAATCTCATGATTTTGTATTACTAATTTAAAGATAACTAATCAAGATATAGTTCAACCTCAAGTTATCTCAAAGTTGAATTGAAATTCAACTACCACTAAACTAAAATGTGAATGTCTATAGTTGCTTTCAATTACAAAATTCATTTAGGTATAAACCATTTTCAATATTTAAAAGGGGATAAGGTCTCACCCCAAAATGATAAGAATTACAAAAAATGTTTACTTATATATCTCATGAAAATAGATAATAATCATAAACCATATTGCACACCTTTAAGATTAAATCACAAACAAGATTCATCCATGTACTATTCACTAAATTTTTACAATGGAAACCTTGTCATAGTCATAAGATAGGTTTATGCAATCTCCTTATATTATGTGCACTAAAGAAGAGATTCAAACCCTAACTCTAATATATTTCATCATGCTCATACATGCCAACCATAAACTAATCTTACATTCCTATATATAAGTTTCAAAAAGACAATAAACTAGGTTTGAATAATTACAACTATTTATAATATGAACACATGACTTAGCATGATACATTTTGATGCATTGATTGTCTTGGTATGTTGGTCTTTTTGGTGCACTGAAAAAATAACTCATGCACATATTGGTATGTTGGTCTTTTTGTTGCGCTGTAAAAATAACTCATGCACATGAACTCAAAACTTTGAAAATAGGGTGATGAAAAACAAGAACATTATGTTGCATGAATAGTGATGGTGATAAAATACAACAATTCAAGCTTCACAAATGTGTCAAGGGTGATCTTATCCCCATTATTTATGTCATGAAGATTCTAAAACAATTCCACTAACTTGGCATTAGTTTCATACTCATCTCTTCATATATGAAAGTGCACCACACAGCCTTTTCATTCAATGAAACATGAGCATGAAGATGGGAAAACACCTTTCACCTTATCCCTCATAGTATATGGAGGTCTATCTTCATATGGAAGCTTAAAAAATTAACCCAACAACAAAGTTCATCATCTACATCTAATTGAACCATAAATATTTTATGCTTACACAATAAGAACACACTCATTGACATTAAATGCTTCTATCATTTACCTTGTTTTATTATTTGTATACCTTGAAACTAAGTTTTGATCATAGCATTTACATCTATGTATTGTCTTAAATTTTATTTGCAACCATGTTCTCAAATAAAACAAGGAGTGGTTCAAACTTATTCATGAATTATGTGTCAAAACCATACCAAAAAAATACATCTAAAATCATCATGATACAAATAAAAACGTTTTAATTACGATCATTTATCATTTTTCTATTAAAAAATGGTCAAATTTACAAATACATATTACCATTCATATGTAACTATTCAGATTCAACAAATGAATAATTACATATATGATCCAGTGCACCTGTCATTCTGGATACCACAGTGCAGCTATCATTCTGGATAATAAGCACAGTAAAAATGATCATAAGCTGTTGTACATGGTGCCAAAAAACTTGGATAATAAGCTGCATAAAGAAGATCATCAGTAGTACATGGCACTGAAAATTTGCTAAACACTAAGATGGTAAAACAATGTCAACAAAGTAAACACTGCTTACATAACAAGAGGACCCTCAACCCAAAATTTGGCAAACCTAAACTATTGCAACGATTGAAAGGAATAAAAACAACTTCAAAAGAGAAAAAAAATAGAAAGAAAGAAAACTCAAAAACAATTTAGTTTAATCATCTGAATCATTGTTTTTTGCTAAAATAATCAACAATCAGCAAGAAATTAGAAATACAAAAAACACACAGGAAGAATGTCAATAGTAGCAGAGGATGACAGTCAGATCTAGAAGCTCAGATTTGTGGGTATGAATGTAAGCCTATGGGCGTGAAAAAGGGGGGACCAGGCCAAACAAAGAATATGATGCCATAGGAGAATTTAGTCAAGGTTTTTATGTTGTATTTATAGTTTTATTATTGACTAAGAAAGGGAAGATTCATCAATTGTTGTGTGCTTTTCTCTTATACAGCCTATGTGTAATGTATTTGAATGTTTTGAAATCGTCCCACTTGAGCTTCAATATACTTATAGTCTTCGTGATCCTAGCCATATATCTTTTTTTGAAGAGCAGACAGGTATGAAAAAGGCACTAGTTGAATATATTTTTCAGAAGGTTGTGATGGCATTTAGAGGACATTTGAGTGGTAGTAACATCTCCTACCATCATATACCATTTCCTAGGGATATATCATAGCAGCAATTAGAAGAGGTTGTTCTTAAATATTATAAACCAGTAGTAGTCAGGGAACAAATTTTGAAGAATAGTGATAAAGTCTCACACCAACAGATCTGTAGGTAATAATACTTGAAGCAATTTGAACAGTTATGGCCACCACCAGAGAAGGTGAATAGGAGCCCTATCTACCCGTTTTTCCAACATGGATTCGATCAATTGTGTGACAAGCCCACTCAACTGAAAGAGGAGGCTATGAGCCACTCGGATACTGACAATGCCCCATAGTTTGGATAGGCATGAATATTAGAAATGCAGATTGGGATTGCCTTGAAGCAACTGAACGCCCCTCCTTAGAAAGTTTAGTGGACTCATCTTCATTTCCCAATGAAGCTACTAGTTAGAACTTGGCTAGTGAACATAGAGAGAAGGGGTTGTTAGAGTGAGTGAACTACTTTATAGAAATGCAACTCCTTCCTTGACCAATAGAATTTCTTAATTTCCAAGATAAGTATAAGAAGCAGGAGCTTCATTGGTTTCAGTACAATGGCTCGTTCCGGGGCTATTTCCTTTTTAGATTTAGAACCCGCTCTGGTTCCATTTCGAGTTTGAGAGCCAGTAATAATGACTCTTTCGGATCGAGATCTTGTTACATCATCCCTGGTAGGGTGAAGGAATAGGCCATAGAGGCAAAGGCAGATCGATAACCCGTGGATCAAGTCATTTACATGAAATAAGCACCAATTTCATCCGCATTTGCATCAAACCCTACTATTATCTTCCAGGCCTTGCTTCTGGTAGGAATACAATATAAGTATTCTCTTGTGAAGTCCCCTATCAATACACTAAATGGAATTGGCCATGTATTTGGGCTAGGGCTACTAGGCTTGGTTCTGTGAGTCACTATATATTCCCTTCCTTGTCTATTTCCTTCCCCGAGCAAGAGTCTTCCATTTATGTTATGTGGCAGGTCCTACCCAGCTTTTTTTCTCTTATACAGTCTGTTTGTAACGTTTCATTTCACTCTTGCCGGACTACGCAAACTTGTAACCAAATCCTCCATTGAATTGAAAAACCATGGAAAATAGTCGTAGTAGGTTTAAATAAAATAGCGAACACACAGAGACTATATTGGTATTTATCTAGTTAAGCCTAACTCTAACATCTATGTATCTTTCCTTAGTCTAGTTCAATTAGCTTTCGCCTTGATCTCTAAAAGAACTACTACTAAATAAAGTAGGTACTATTAGTGTAGAGTAGATCTACTTGCTTTAGTATTTTCCTTAGTTCCATGGAAACAAGCCCTATACTACGAACACTTGGTCCATGCACTAAGGTCCATAGAGTTAAATCCTTAATCCATATTCCGTTAAAGCCATATGAACTAGCTCTAAGTACTACTAGCTGAAGTCCTAGGAGTAATTAATCACTATATGCAGTAGTAGTCCACATGCAGTAGAGACTATATTAGCTTATGAGAGTAGTAGTTGTAGAGTAGAACTACTAGGGAGTAAAGCACTACTAGATAGATTTGTATATTAAGGCCTTATAGACTTCCTTAAGAGTCCATGTAGTAAGAAAGAAATACTAGCTTCAGTCTGTAGAGTCATCCATTTCTAGCCTTAGATACGCTGCTTAAGCCGTTAAATCCTTATAATAGTTAAAGCTTGGACGTTAAGATCTCTGTTGTAGTGACACTGTTTGGACTCAATTAGTGCAATAATGACTCCCTATATAGACTCCTAGTTTAGTTCAATCTCTATAGTGATTCACTGAAACTGAAGAAGCTGTAGTGAAATCCTACCTTGTGTGTCGGTCTCCATTCTTTTCAAAAGAAAGATCAAAATAAAGATGGGTTCAAAGGAAGAGCATCACCAGATGAAGGATAAGCCATTATAATTGAAGCAGGTAGAGGAGGTGATAGTTACCCAGCAGGGTTTCAATAGGAAAGACCAGAAGGTTGATTTTTCCCATACCATAAAGGTGTTCAGATGTATCTGTCCTCACTGTGTCCCATACTATTAATTCTTACCTCCTCCTCTCTATTTACTCTCCTATCCAGAGGTTATGATCTCATTGCATAGTAGTGCCTGGTCACTTAAGACTAAGTCAATTAGGTGTAAGGTCAGTGTATCATTAAGTGAAAGAAAGGGGATTAGTTATATGATAATGGGTAATGGGGTAATGCATAAAGGGTAATGGTATTGTTTCCTTAAAGCATAAAGGGCTATCCTAGGTGACGTCAGTCAATGCTTCAAAACACTTGAAAGCAGAAGTTTGATGCATTTTCAGCCCAATTTTTTATTATAAAGGGGTGAGCAGAGAGATGCGGTTAGATGAATCAATGCCAGCAACGCTTATTCTAATATAAACTATGATAGGTAAAAACAACTGATCTAGAACACTTGAATCCCATTCTGCTAATATAATAATACCAACAGCCTCAAGGTTTTTAGGGGCCTTTCTTTCATTAATAATAGGGACAACAACTAGCAAAACACCCCTTTTCCTACTAGTACATATATATATATATATACAACTAAGAAGGTTTTTTAAGCCACCAAAATCCAGCCTACTTTTTAGAAAGAAAATATAATCAGTCTATTGGTTGGTAAGCCTACTTTTATATATACTTGAATATGAATTGAATAACAATGAAATTTACCTGACAGTGACCTCTGGGTATGTCGCTGCATAGTATCCAAGTTTGATTCACCCTGAAGATGTGAAGTTGTGCATGATAAGAATTTTCCACAGATTAAAAAACGTGTCAAACAAGAATTCTAGTGAAAATGTACATGTAAACAATTTCTCTACCTGGCAATGGTATATTTGAAGAATAAGACACTACACATGTCCTCTGTGTTTGTCCACCGGCCCCTGTAGACCCCTTAGACAAACGTCTGCATGCTGAGAGCCACCACCTGGGCACAACAAGATCTTAGATTTAGATGTGTAAAAGAATATTTATTTTTATATATACTTGACTATGAATTGAATAACAATGAAATTTACTTGATGATGACCTCTGGGTCTATCGCTGCATAGTAGCCAAGTTTGCTTCACCCTGAAGCTATGAAGTTGTGCATGATAAGAATTTTCCACAGATTAAAAAACATGTCAAATTTAACATTGTGCACCTGTGCATGATGAGAAATTCTCACATTAAAAGCATGTCAAAGAATATAAATATATTTCAGATTAACAATCGAAAAGGTCAAATATGATCCCTTAAAGGTTGTGGCTCAAGTATTACCAAATCCGGAACAACCCTAGTTAGAAAGAATGACATTCTCTCAACCTTCAGCCCATATCCCTTATCTCTCATCAATTTGGTCCAATAATTCAAGGCGTGCCTCCTCCATCTCAAGCCTCATCTAGCAACTAATAAGCACAAGACAATTTCCCCCTTGGTTTAGAATATGGGACCTTAGTTCTACACCCAGTCAGGGAAAAGTAAACAACTGGACAAAAAATATAGGAAATTGAGAATATATTTTGGTGTACATGGTTCAGGAGGAGGAAGAAGCACCACTATAACAAGAGCAAATAATTGTTTGAATAGAAATTTTTGAATACAATGATTCCTCGAGTGACATATTTAATGGGGCTGCAAGATAAACATCTATAGCTGGAAAATATTAACCCACAAAGCCACATACCTTCCAGCAGTTACAAATATGTGTTACAAATAAATCCATTGGTATTGTTCAGTTCTACCATATTTTATTGCATAGCTTCAATATGAATGGAATTATTGGATTGAATTGCAGTATGTTTATTCTTTCCTTATATGTGATGTATTAAATGAGTACAAATGAAGTATTCATGTCTTTTTTCATATAATTGCATGTGCCCATGTGATGCCCATTTGATTAACTACAATCTATGTTAGTCTACTAGATTCTTTATTGCCTAGCAAGTTATTCTCGCCCATATATTGTTCAATTTGTTCTAAAGGGACACTTAACAATTTCTCTTTTTTCTCCTTCAATTTAAACCACCCATCACCAACATTAATTAATATGTCATGGTATTTGCATGCCTCACTGTCCAATGGTTATGTATTACTTAACTGGAGCCTTTCATCTTTTTGAACTGAGAGAAAATCTGTGAGAATAGCAATAGAGAAACTCAATTTCTCATTTCAGCTTTCAAATTTGATTGAAGTTTTAGCTCCTAATGTTCTCGGGCAGTACACTGAGTTGATAGCACAGTGTGTCTCTGAGGTGACAAACACCTCCCTTTGTTAGCTATGTTTCATATCCTGGTCACCATTAAGAACCTCATTGTTCACCAATGTATCATTGATGAAGGATCTTCTACATCTTATATGACTACCATTGTTTGGAAGAAGTTAGGATATCCTGATCTAGTGGTGTCATTCACCATCACTCTTTATGCACATGATGGATATTCTTCCCAACTTGAATGATTATATCAAAATGTTCCTATCTAGGTCAGGGCAAGACTTTTGAGGTTGTAGCTGCCCCATTGGACTACAATATTATTCTAGGTCATAGTTTCATGTATGCCATGATGGTTGTTGGATCATCGATTTTCTAGGTGATGATGTTCCCTCATAGTAGAAAGATTCTCACCTTGGATTAGCTTATATATTATGATTCTAACACTCAATCCAACCTAGATAATGTATTCCCTACTCTTGTGAGTAATCACAACCCATACCCTCATACACATATGTCCACTTTGGTGTTTTCAAATGCTCCACCTTACTTGAAATGTATCATGAACCTATTCTTAATGTTTCAATGAAAGAATCATCTATTATGTGTACAATCACATCTTTTGATAAATATATAGACAACCCATCTACTTCAACAATTTTTCCATTTTGTTGGCCTACAAGGGATCCTACAAACCCCTTGACTTCTCACCCATATTAGGGATGGAATCTATGGGTGGGGTCTCCCAATAAATAGACCCCTTTATTCTCCCCCTTGTGGGAACTAGTCACCCTATGATGGCCACATTGAATCTTCTTGGACTTGTAGTCAAATTTTCCATTTGGTAGCTCAAGCCACCCAAAACCCTATTGCAACCAAACTTGTTTTTACCCCCATGGCACATTTTAGTGTTTCCCCACCATTGACCTTAGCAACACTACAAACACCTCAATCCCAAACCAAGTCCACTAAAGGATATCCAATGCATCTTGGCTCCTCGTGAATAATCTATGTCAAATTGGACTGTAGTTATTATTTATATGAAATAAGTCTATATCTACGCTTTACGCATATCATATATAGAATATAATTGACAAGACAAAAACTCTTTTTATTCCATCCAATGATCTTAATAAATAATGTCACGGGCGAATATGAACTATTCCGGTATTTGCTCCATGGGGTCGACTTACTTATAGAATCTCCAATGAGATTAATAATTCATTTTCGGTTTCTTCCGCCATCCTATCCAATGAATGATTAAGATTCCTATATGATCTTATGCAGTCATAGGTTCCATCGTTCCATAGCTTCTATCTAAATTCCCAGGTCTTCCCTCCGCAATGGAGCTTTATTTTCATCTGTTACGAAATCAATTTCCTTAGTTTCCATCGACCCGAAGCTCTTTCTCCTTCATAAACCGAATCCCTTCAATCTTGCTTGAATGAATCAGGATGATTCTTATGCTTTATCACACTACTTTTTGGAGGGTAATTAATGAACCATACAATATTGGGAGAAGATTTCATTTCTCCTTCATTTTTTTTCTTATTCTGCATTACCAAACACCTTTCTCGCTTCACGAGAGATCAAAATATCATTTTTTCTCTTGTGGAAGAAAGTATTTATGAGGTGATAGTATCTACCCATAGTTATTGGATCTTGGCAATATGAAGCAATGAGTTAGTCTCTAGTTTATTTATACCAGAGACCAATCTGTTCTTATTTCGAGTTCTCCATAACTCCGGAAAAGAATGAAAAGCTCGATTCCAATGAGTCGCACACTAAGCATAGCACGGTTCCAAAATGGTAAACGCCAAATGAACATCACGACACAAAATTTATTCCCCAAGGATGGTTATGCATCCCAAACTAGAGTGAAACACATCACGTGGTCTTCATTTGGAAGCCCTATAAAATTATGTTGTTGATTAAGAAACACATCTTACTTGGGATAAGAGAAGCTTTCTTGGACATCTCTTTTCCTTCTTTGCAAAAATGAGCACAAAACCAGGCTGTGAAATCATTGGACATTTTGTTACATGCATGCCCCTATGCTTCAAAATTATAGGACAAAAGTGGTGTTCCATTAAAAGAACGTATCATGTTAAAGGGAACCATTCCCTAGCCATAATAAATTGGGTCCTTAATCCATTTAACAATTTCATTCTCAACAGATTGTGGAAACACCACTTACATGTATTGGCTTGGGAAATATGGAAAGAAAATAACAAAAGGTTTTTTTCGCGATCAAAGTCGAAAGAATCAAGTAGTCTATTCAATCATAAAGGATACATTCTTGACATGCTTAAATTAACTTAGTGGTCTAATAAGAATTTTCAAATGAATCCCAAGATGCAGGTGACATTGACCTTTTAGATCACACTTCCCCCATTTCCCATGACATTCGTAAGTAGGATAGGTGGCTAGGGAAAGGCTCCATATGCATTGCCTCTTAATGAAGAATGGTACATTAAAGCACATGTAGTCATGACAAACAGTTTCAGCTGCAACATATTTGGGAAGGATTTCAGAGGAATACAAACAATGAAAGAACTTTGCCCTTAGAGGCCTTAGGCTCTAAAATGTTGGCCCTTCGGACCTTAAGTTTATACATTTAGGCCTATTTGAGCCTTAAGATTCAATATTTAATCCAATTTCATACTTAAGCTCTAAAATGTTGACACATTTGGACATAAATTAGATCTGAAATTTCAACCCAATTGTGTCTTATTTCTTAGAAATTTCGGCCAAATTGAGCCTTATTGATCCGAAATTTCAACCTTTAATTTAAGACATATTTCTTTGACATTAAGATTTCTCTTTTAACAATAGATCAACCACACATGCCAACCATTCCTTAGTAAATTGTTTTGGTCGTTCATGATTGCACATTGAATGGGGGAAGCAGTGGATTTGCAACACTTACTGGGATATTTTTCTTTCTATTGAGATTGACCTGGTAAAGAAGATTTGATAACGACAAAGTGAAAGAGCACTCATTTTTTTAGATAAAAAATAAGATTGTAAAATTCAAACACATGTATCAATTTTATACAGTGTTGTTTTGGCATAAGAAACATTTAGGGAGTCAATTCGGTGCAGCTCAAGTGGTTGTCCGAAAAAGTTTTTACCCTCCCCACCGGAGTTCAAATCCCACTTTCTGACATGTTTCCTCTTAGTGAGTTGAATGTTGATTAGCTATACATAATATATTCATGAGTTGTTAACATGGCCTTGTGCCTTGAACAATCTAGGGTTTACCCTGGGTACCATCCTTGGAATGAGAGGAACCACCCAAGAGGTTTCCTCCCAAATATGTTACCTAGAAAAGAAAATTGAAAAACATAGTAAGGGACAAATTACCTAATATCACAAAAAAATACCTAAATTCCTTTAAATATTAGATTAGATAAATTGGTTAGCTACCAAAAACATGAGCTTCAAGAGTATTTATTTGTACTCATCTTGCCATTGTGGCTTACACCTAAGATTACTATTTTCTAATTGAGTTTCAAGAGTATTTTTTCCTACTTGTCTTGCCACTCTCTTTGAAATGTTCCTAAAAGTCACATGCATGCAAACTCTAAAAATGACATGCATGCAAACCCTAAAAGTGGCATGCATGTGACTTTTAAGAACAACAGTCAAACAAACAAACAGATGAAAGGAATGAGCGAGATTAGTATCTAAATATGATCTAATGAACCCCAGTTAGCCACCCATTTGTGTCTTCGAGTGTCCAGCCTGATAGATTTGACACTCCGAAGAGAGCAGCTTTCCATCTTTCAGTATCTTCTGCTTTGTGAATTCCATTACTCTCATGGTGTTGGAATGCCTGGGCAAAGGGGCTTCCATGTCGCTCCGGGTGACGCACCTGCCAAGGAGCCATTTTGTAAAAGAGAGGGATGGCCCTCCCTCGCACCTGTGTTGCAATTAGGTGGACTTCCTTGAGGCACCACACAGAGGATGCATAATCTGGGGACAAAATAGGAATCCTAATTCGGCTGCATTCAATGGCGTGCTTTAATGTTGCATTAATATCATCCCCTTTCTTCAGTTGATGGGCGTCATGGAAAACACGGATTTCGTTGCCAGCCATGAGGGCTCTGTAGAGATGATCAACGAAGCCTTTCCTGAAGCTCATATCTCCATGCTCTCCGCATTTTGATTGCCATCTAAGAAGAAACGGATTCGCTATTCGAGATCAATCTGTTACTTGCTTGAACGACGAAGCCTTTTATAGAAAGAGAGCGGCCTACCCAGTTAGGAACCTCTTTGGAATGCTTCCAAAAGGATTTCGATTAGCCTGGTCTAACATCAGCTTTGTTTGGATTGCGGTGGCCGAGTTTCAGTCTCAAAACGACAAAAACCATAGTTTATAAAGTTTGAAATTTAACTAGGGATAAAGAATATGATTCATTTCAATAAAAACGACAAAACCCATAGTTTATAAAGTTTGAAATTTAACTAGGGATAAAGATTATGATTCATATCAATAAAAAATTGATAATGTGGGAACCTTGTAATCTATATTTGTTGAATTAATCTAGATTTTGTTGAATTAGTCCTGAATTCGAGTGATAAAGAGGTGGAGTGGCTTCATTTTTTCCCGAGTCAATAACTTCAAGATAGAGGGGGGTCCTTCTTCACATAGTTCTTCCATTTGCAATAAGAGGAGGAGAAGGAGCATGGGCTCTTTCGGCACTTTTGTAACCAAAGTGAGATAGAGAAGGAAAACTGGCCATTTCTCTCGCTTTAGTAATTTTTGGAAGGAAGAGAAGGATCATTATCCCTTCCACACACTCACTACCTTCGAAGGAGAAGGATAAATATCACGGGACCTTTCTTGGATTTTTCTAATTGGTTATTAGGAGAAAGGCGTAGTTTCTATTTTGAACATGCAAGTCATTTTTTAGAGTAAAAGAAGGAGAATTAGCTCTTTCTTAAACTTTACTTATATTCAGGAAGAACAAAGAGCAGAAGGATCATGGGCCCTTTATCATAGCTCTAAAATTAGAGTGATGAGGAGGTGGAGAGGATTCATTTTCTCAAGGGAATCATAGTAACTTCAGGAGAGAGGCGATCCTTTCTCACCCTTTTATGGTTAGAGTGATGAGGAGTGAGGAGGTGGAGAAGGAGCATGGTCCCTTTCTCAAACCCTTGTAATTTGATTGACCACCTGGCCCTTTCACTCACTCTATATTTTTGGGAGGAAGGAAGGGTTAGGGAGCATGAGCCATTTCCCACACTTGTTCCATTTGAATGAGTAGAATGGACACTCCCTTAGACTATTAGGAGGGGGAGTGGGAAAATCGGCCCTTTCTCACCCAATTTTAATTATGTTGGCTCTTCCACACATGTATGAAATTTTATTAAGGAGGAGAAGGAGCATTATCCATTTCTTGGCCTTTTATTGTTATAGTGATGATAATGAGGTGGAGTGGCCTTATTTTACAATGAGCGAGTAATTTTAGGACATAGAAGGAGAAGGAGCATGGGTACATTCTCAAACTCTTATTATTTGAATGAGCAAGTGGCCCTTTCTCTCACTCTAGTCATTGTTGGGATGAAGAGTCAAGGAGCACTATCCCTTTCGCACAATTGTTCCATTTGATTGAGTAGCATGAGAACTCACTTATAATTTTCAGGTGGAAGAAGCATGGGCCCTTTCTCAAACTCTTGTAATTTGAGTGAGAAACAGTTGGCCATCTATCTCGCTCAGGTAAATTTTGGAAGGAAGAGATCAAGATCACTTAGTCTATCCATTTCCCACACTTATTCCATTTGAATGAGTAGCATGGGAAATCCATTATATTTTCGGGAGGAGGATTTGTGACATTTTCCCTTTCTCACCCTAGTATTCTAATTATACTGGCCCTTCCTCACACTTCTGAAATTTGAGTAGGGAGGAGAAGGAGCACTAGCACTTTCTCACTCTTTAATGGTTAGAGTCATGAGAAGGAGGTGGAGTGTCCTCATTTTCCAACAATCAAGTAATGTTATGATATAGGAGGAGAAGGAGAATGGGACCTTTCTCAAAATTTTGGTATTTGGATAAGGACCTACCCAAGTTTCTCTCCTTTTAGTGATTTTTTGGATGAAGATTCAAGGATCACTAGCCCTTTCCCACACCTTTTCCATTTGAATGAGTAGCATGGGAACAACCTACATCAGAATACTAGGAGGGGGAGTGGCAACATTATCCCTTTCTCACCCTATTCTATTTACACTATCCCTTCTAAAATTACTCCCACTTCTGAATTTTGAGTAAAGAGGAGAAGGAACATGGGCCCTTTATCAACCTTTTATGGTTATAGTGATGATGAGGAGGTGTAATGGCCTAATTTTCTATAGAGTGATAAATTTTATGATAGAGGAGGAGAAGGAGCATGGGACCTTTCTCAAACACTTGTTCTTTGAGTGAGGACCCTTCCCTTTCTCTGAATTTAGTAAGTTTTGGGAGGAATATTCAAGGAGCATTACCTGACTTTTCCACACTTGTTCCATTTGAATGATTAGCATGGGCACTCCCTTAGAATTTTGGAAGGAGAAGGAGCATGGTCACTTACGTTTCTCAAAATCTTGAGAATTGAGTGGGAAACTGGTCTTTTATCTCGATTTAGCAATTTTTAGGAAGAAGAGTCAAGGAGAATTATCCATTTCCCACACTTGTTCCATTTGAATGAGTATCATGGGATTCCCTCAAAAATTTGGGAGGAGAAGGAGCATGGGACCTTTCTCAGACTCTTATAATTTGAGTGAGCAATTGGACCTTTCTCTTGCTCTAGTAATATTTGGGAGTAAGAGTCGAAGATCACTATCCCTTTCACACACTTGTTCTATACACATGAGTGGCATGGGAACTCCCTGATACTTTTTGTCACGTCCCCATGCCTCCGACCGGCGAAGAGGATGTGAACCAACCTTTAATCACCCGGGCTAAGAGCCCCATGAACATATGCATACACAAAATTTGCATAACAGAATGCTGAAATAAAATGTGTTGCAGTATATCATGCACATATGCAATTTAATCAACACACACAGCGGAAACCATCAGCACTCATACATGCATGCAATCATTTAACATGTTCAACATTTTCATTAACAGGAAATAAGGTTGCAGAAGTGAAATGAACAAGATCACTTATCTTATGATGAACTCGATCCGCAACCAGCTACGTCGCTGCAACATTCCACCCAACCATAGGCCAGCATGCTCCTTAATCTCTCAGCAGCGCTGCCACCCCCGAGCTAGGCATGATTCTCCAAGGAATAAGGGAACTAGCAGGCTTACACATAGCCAAGGATATACAAAACACACAACCAAGCCAACAAAGGTGGGTTTATCAGGCCATCAGGGAGTTGGGAAAGGCTAAACACTAAGCTGGTGAGCTCATTGCAGAGCCAAGAACACCTACACCAGAACTAGCCTAACCTCTAAGACACCCAAACACACCCAACACAAGGAATCAGTCCCTTCTCTGCTACACAGTCCCTCAGGCCCTGCATTCCCTTCCAGTGCTATTCAGGGGTGATGGAGAAGAAGGCCAGCCCTCTAGCTCTGTCTGTGTGGTTTCCAGCCACCAGGTTTATCAAGCAAACCAAGCCCCCATCCTTGCTCCCAATACAGTCCGAAGACCAACCATTGCACTCAGGCAATCAATTAGCTATTACAGCTTAACAGGGAAAACAATTCCTGAGCGAATCCCAACCGTTCCAACGTAACAGCAACACAATCACAACAGGGGAAAACCCACTGCCTGTCTTGGGCAACAAAATCACCGGCAAAACATACACAGACCACACTGGGAAATAAATTACAGACTCCCGACTTGTGCGTGAGCAACAAACAATGCAGACCCCACGAATCAGCCCGTGAGGAAAGGATACGACCACACTATTCACAAATCCGCAGAAGAAAACCACGTGGGTAAAGCCAGGAAATTCCTGTGCATGAGGATGAACACGAATTCCATTCCTGCGTGAGGGGCGAGCAGCTTATAGAGAGGATGCGGATTGGAGGTGCGTGAGACCAAAACAAGAAAGAATCCTGTGTGTGGAAAAACAATCAGACCCCATGAGGAATGAACAGACAATGGGGGTCCCGCGTGAGGAAAACAGCTCCGTTTTTGTCCGTGGATGAGCAAACAACAGGAAGGACGCAAATTGGAAGTGTGTGAGCCTTCAGCACAGTCATGGGGAGAGTGGAAATCCCTGTGTGAGTGATGGCAGTCGTTTTTTCCCAGCCATAGTGAAGTCAACCATGGTGGAGTGTGCGTGTGGGTGAGGACTGACAGTCCTGCCACCGCACTCCCAAAGACCATAACTGCCTCAACCACCACCAGCAATTCTTAATGAAAGTGGTTGGGATAAAACAGGATAAGAAGACACATGGATTTTCACCCCATTGGCCAAGGTTTGACAAATTCCCCCACATCCTTATCCTTGGTAAAAATCATGCCCCTTTCTCATTTTAGTTGCCACAATCATAGCTGGTCGGGTTCATTTAATTAATTATAGATGCATATTTACACGATGACCAACATAATATATGCCGCATGCCCCGATGTACCATCGGTGACAAATTCAAATCCAAAACATAGCATTACCGATCAATGGTGGGGCCTTGGCCTTTAGCTCCACACCATGATCATTTACAATATATACATCATATACATCTAATGCAACGGGGTCAAAATCGGGGTGTTACACTTTTGGGAGGTGGAGTGGCAATGTTGGACATTTTTCACCCTAGTATTTTAATTACATGAGCCCTTCAAACTTCTGAAATTTTAGAAGGGAGAAGAAAGTGCATTGGCCCTTTCTCATCCTTTTATGGTTATAGTTATGAGAGGGAGGTGGAGTGGTCTCATTTTCCAAAACAAAAGTAAAGTTATGATAGAGGGGGAGAAGGAGCATGTGCGCTTTCTAAAAATCATGGTCTTTAGGTGAGGACCTTGCTCAAGTTTCTCTCTCTTTAGTAATTTTTGGGAGGAGGATTCAAGGAGCACTATCCCTTTCCCACACTTAGTCCATTTGAATGAGTATCATGGGAACAAATGTTAAAAAATGAGATCGGAGAGAAATAACTATAAACAAGATGCAAATATAAAACACTAGTAACACATTACAAGAGAGACACCAATATAACATGGTTCACCCAAGATGGGCTACGTCCACACACAAATTTCCAATACTTTATTATTATAGCATTTAGAAAAATGAAGGGATATAACCTACAACAACCTTGTTGCACTTACTCTTCACTCTCTCACGGTCTCTCTCACATAATCACAGAGATTGCTTTTACAATGCTACAATAAAATACAAGTGCACTGCCATATTACAATGCTTTCCTTTTATAGGGGAATTACCATGGGAAAATACCATGGGTCACCCAATACCACGAGCCTATAAATTGTCGGCTACCAAATATCCCAAAAATTTTGTTCGGGGGTTTGCCCCTGAACCCCCGCTAGCCCTTGGACCCCCCATCCATGGTGGGGAACGGTCCCCTTGTTGGGAAGAGTGTACAGTAAAAATGGGGTACAAACACAACTAAACAATAACATCTATGAATTAGGAAGATTAGGCTCCACAACCAACAAACAACCACCTTTAAACTATTGGGAGGGGGAGTGGCAACATTGGCCCTTTATCAATTTCTCCCACTTCTAGAATTTGAGTAAGGAAGAGAAGGGGCATGGGCCCTTTCACACCATTTTATGGTTAGATTGATGCAGAGGATGTGTAGTTGCCTCATTTTCCAATGAGTGAGTAATTTTATGATAGAGGAGGAGAAGGAGGATGGGCCCTTTTTCAAACTCTTTGTCTTTGAGTGAGGACTTGGCCCTTTCTCTTGCTTTAGTAAGTTTTGGGAGGAGGAGTTAAGGAGAAGTATCCATATTTCTCACATTTGTTCCAATCTAATGA
This sequence comes from Pseudotsuga menziesii, assembly GCA_001517045.1. Lineage (NCBI taxonomy): Eukaryota > Viridiplantae > Streptophyta > Pinopsida > Pinales > Pinaceae > Pseudotsuga > Pseudotsuga menziesii. The sequence continues at coordinate 422,889 of LPNX010145188.1, forward strand.
TTAGCATGGGAACTCCCTTAAAATTTTAGGAGCATAAGGAGCACATGCACTTAATTTTCTCAAAGTCTTGTGAATTGAGTGAGCAAATGACCCTTTTATCTCGCTTTAGTAATTTTGGGAGGAAAATACAAGGAGCGCTAGCCATTTCCCATACATATTCCATTTGAATGAGTAGTATGTTCACTCCCTTATACTTTTGGGAGGAGAATGAGCTTGGGTCCTTTCTCAAACTCTTGTAATTTGAATGAGCAATTGGCCCTTTTTCTTGATTTATTAATATTTGGGAGAAAGAGTCAAGGATCACTAGCCCTTTTGCACACTTCTTCCATACACACGAGTAGCATGGGAAATCCCTTATACTTTTGAGAAGAGGAGTGAAAACATTGGCCCTTTCTCAGTCTATTTTAATTATGGTTTCCCTTCATCAAACTTCTGAAAATTGAGTAAGGAGGAGGAGAATGATATTTGTCCCTTTATCACCCTTTTATGATTAGAGAGATGACGAGTAGGTGGAGTGGCCTCATTTTACAATGAGCGAGTAATTTTAAGACATAGGAGGAGAAGGAGAATGGGCCTATTCTCAATTTCTTGTAATTTGAGTGAGCAACCCGTTCTCTCCCTCTCGTAACTTTTTGGAAGAAGAGTTGAGGAGCACTAGTACTTTCCCAAACTTCTTCCATTCGAATGAGTAGCATTGGCACTCCCTTAAATTGTTGGGATGGAAAGTGCAAACATTGGTCGTTGCTCCCACTTTGAGATTTGAGTAAGGAGGAGAATGAGCATTGAACCTTTCTCACCATTTTATGGTTAGAGTGGTGAGGAGGACTTGGAGTAGCCATATTTTCCAATGAGCGAGTAATTTTATGAAATAAGAGGAGAAAGAGCATGGGACCTTTATCAAACTCTTCTAATTTTAGCGATCAACTTGCTCTTTCCCTCGCTCTAGTAATTTTTGGGAGGAAGAGTTGAGGAGCTCTAGCCCTTTCCCACACTTGTTCCATTCGAATGAGTAATATGCACACACCCTTAGAGTTTTAGGAGTAAAAGGAGCATGGGCCCTTCATTAAAATATTGTAATTTGAGTAAGAAACTGGCCCTTTCTCTCATTTTTGTAATTTTTGGGAGGAAGAGACAAGGGGAACTATCATTTTCCCACACTTGTTCCATTCGAATGAATGGCATGGGTTGTTAAATTATTGAACCATTGATCTACAAGAAAATGAGAGCAAATGAGAGGTGAAATGTGTAGTTGAATATCAAGAACAATGTACACTAAACAAGACAAATTTTAGACAAATCTGATAAGAATTGATCAGTAAATTACAACGTTAATCTTAATTAATTGAGTAGTAATACAACAATGTTACAATAAGTATAATTGAAATCATGTGGATAGGATTCGAATCTACCAACTCAAGCTGACTGGAAAGCTAACTAGGAGTATCTAAATCACTGCATGGGAGCCACTAGTCTAACTCTTGATGTCTAAATCAGTTAAACCAATTAAAGTGGTGAGGTAGGTGGAAAAAGGTGCCACTTCCCCATGCATCCATGCAAAACGGGTGCTATACTAACTGAGAGTGGCCTAACTGAATGTAACTGAAGGTTAACTCGGTATAACTGGCTACCTACCACAACCAACTGATGGAGGCTGTTGGTGGAACTCAGAGTGGCTCCTATATTGTAGGGATTGGTCTCATACAAACATAAACTCATGCATGAACTTGCAGTAAGTGGCAGTTAACCTCTACATGTGTTCCCCACACTCTAGTACAGTAATAATGTCTCCCTAAGATAGACAAGATGATCAAATAGACTATATATGGACAAGGGAGGATTATATAATCCTAACACCCCCCTTAATCGTGGCTTGGACAAATTTGGTCCCTACTAACTAGGCCAAAATTCACCCATACAATCTAATGAAAAATAAAAATGCGTAATAAACTAACGAAAATGGGGAAACCCTCTTGGGAAACCCCCCCCCCCCCTCAAAAAACAAGCAGGAATCAGGAACAATGAATCAATCCTTTACACCGAGAAGAGATATGAGAAAGACAAATCTATTTTCTGTTAAGGACTTGGTAAATATATATGTAATATGCTCCTATGTAGGACAGTAATGCAATGTGATGGTTTTTTCATGCACTAGTTCCCGAATAAAATGCCTGTGAACCTCAATGCGCTTCATCTACTACTTCTGAACTGGATCACTGGATATTTTTATGGCATGTTGGTTGTCACAATAAATGTACAGTGAAGGCGAAGTGTGAATCTCAAATTCTGTCAAGATTCCATGTAGCCAAACTACCTGAATAGTTGTATTTATATCCCCCCTATACTCTGCTTTTGCTGAAGAGAGTACAAGTGTTGCTTGCTTCTTACTGGACCAACAAATTGGCCTAGATCCCAACATAAACACAAATTCTGAAGTGGATTTTCTATCATTCTCATCTCCATCCTAGTCTAAATTTGTGAAGCCTATGAGATCAAGTTGTACACCAGTTGCATCATTAAAGGAATTTTGAGGTCTAAAATGGGCCTCCTCAGGAAAATAATAAAATAATAGTTAAGATAATAAAATAATATTTATTAATTTTGGAGGAAGAAATAAAAAACTACTTTTTGTGTTCGTATTTTCAACATATGATGACATCATCATCATGTTTTTTCAAGTATTTCTTGTTTTGGGGTAGTAGGTTCCATCAAAAGTATGCAGTGTGGGTACTCGTTGGATGTAGAATCAAATTCCACATCCAACGAGCTCTCCTGATCGAAATTTGAGTAAAAACACAAGGAGATATGTAGAAAATACGAACAAAAAAAGTAGTTTTTTTAATGACAAATATGTCAATTCAACCATTATGGTTGACTCATTTTATTGAAATTCTATTAGTTCTTGAATTCCAACTCACAAGAAATTTTTGTTGGCACGTTTTCTTATAAGGCCCATTTTAGACCCAAAATTTCCTCTAATGAATGAATCCCATAATCTCTAGTACCCTGCACATAGTGCAAGATACGCTTTGTTGCCTTCCAATGCAACTCATGTGGATCTTGCATGTTCCTGGAATCAACACTCACAACATAGGATATGTCTAGTCTCGAATGTGTGAGGTATAGAAGGATCCCAATGAGCTTTCTGAAAAGAGTGATGTCTGTAAATGGTGTAGAGCCACCTTCCTCTAGCATGATGCCAAATAGGAAAGGAAAAGGGGGTGCCTTACAATATTCCATGTGGAATCTTCTGAGCATGTCTAATGAGCATCTGGACTATGATATCATGATTCCCAAAATCTTTTGACTTACTTCGAGACCAATGAATTGTCTTAACAGTACTAGACCAGTCATAGCGAATGCTTTGTTCAGAGATGACTTGATGCTTCTCAATCCAGCAGCAGAGCTGCTAGTAATGATCAATTCATCCACATACAAAAAAATCAATAGCAAGGATCCCTCTTTCTTCTGCATGTAAACATTGCAATCTGATTTGCATATTTCAAATCTGTGTGACATGAGGAAGGCATCCATTTTGGAATACCGTGCCCTTGGGGCTTGTTTGAGTCCATAGAGTGATTTCCTTAGTTTGCAAACTAAGGAGGGAACCTTCTTGTACCCATCAGGTTGTTTCATTTCAATCTATTCCTTCAAGTCACCATGGAAGAAGACACTTTTCACATCCATGTGATGTACCTCCCATCTCTTTGACGTTACAACTGCCAAGACAAGTCTGATGGAGTCCATTCTTACTATTGGAGTGAATGTTTCATTATAGTCCAATCCTTGAACCTGTGAGTATCCTTTGGCCACCAACCGAGCCTTATACTTTGTTGTGGTTCCATAAGAGGCTATATTGGTCTTGTAGACCCATTTGCACAGAACTAGTTTCCTCCCTAGATGTAAGGAGACAAGTTCCCATGTTTTGTTTTCTTGTAGCGAATCAAATTCCTCATCCATAGTTTCTTTCCACCTTGGATCGTGCCAAGATTCTTTGAATGTTTGAGGATCTGATCCCAACATCATGAAGCACCTCTTAGGGAGAATTGTATCTATGTGGGGCAGTGCAACATACTCTTTCTAATATTGGGACCTCGTTCTTCTTTTATCATCTGGGTCTTCAACAACATCCCTAGTTGCTTTAATGAGTTGCTGAGCCCATTCAGGATGCTAAGATGAAATAGATGTTGGATCTAGATCTAGATCCTCAATATAAAAATCATGCTGGTCCTCCTCTTCTTATGAATCCGAATCTGAAATGTCAGACAATAAACTTGTATCTGCAAATGGAAGTAAAGGAGTTTTAATACCTATATCTGCTTCGAATAGAAGTTGTGGTTGTACTGGATCTGAGTATGGCATGAAATGTGAGAATGCATATTCCTTGGAGGCATGGTATACAATACCTTTCACTATAATATTCCCAGTTGAAATATCTGTGATCTCTACTGAGTCAACACCAAATACCACTTACTTTAGCGAGCTAGTGTGAGTCATCTAATATACATATAACAAATTTGCTACAAGGGAGAGCACATAGAGTACATTTCTGAACTCTCCATGTTGGATTTTAGTAGAACCTCTTCCTACTGTTGGGATTTGAAAGTCATCACCCATATGAATAATAGGTCCTCCTATGAGATTGAGAGTGGTGAAGGATTCCCTAGAGGAAACCATGTGGTTGGATACTCCAGAATCTATCAAGTAAGCCTTCAACCGAGTGAAGCCTTCCTTTAAGGCATGGCACCTCTCATGATCTTTTATCAGTTGTCCAACATCAGACTTCTTTACTCTTTATGGAAGAGAAATATTGTTTTGTTCAAGGAGTGTTGACAACTGGTCGATTGTCTTCTTCATGCACTGGCTTTCTGGATGAAATCCTTTCATTCAGTATGGGCATCTAGTCTTCTTGGATTTCTTCTTTTTTCTTGGAACCTAAGGCTCCATCGGAAGATCTATGATTCTGCTTTGTCTTTGAATTAGTGGCTTTGGGATCCTTCCCTTTGTGCTTCCCTCTAGCTTGCGCATTGTTTGAGTCTGTCATCAAGAGTGCTTGATCCTTGGAGGTCTAAATCACTCCCATTTGAACCAATTTATCTTGCTCTTGTATTAAGGACTCAATAAAAGCATCTAGAGAAGGAATCTTCCAATTGGGGATGGAATCTCTTCCAGAGGAATGTAGAGACAAATACTGAGTACTCAAGGTCAAGCTTGCTCAGTACAGACAACACAATCTGCTCATCTTTCCTCTCTAATCCACATTGTTTGCATCGCAGTGCTACATAAAGAATGAAGCCCTACATAAAGCCTCGTTTGGCATAACAACTTTATGTTTCAAGTCAATCCCATGTTCATCGGAAGGCTTGGATGGATTTGATGAGGTTCTCATAACAACTCAAGATAACATTGCAATAGCTCATCCAACTGCTTCTATTAATTTGACCTCTCCTATCAAACTAAAAGCATGTATGATGTGTTCCCATGGTCTTGATGACAATTAAAAGGTGTCAATTTCTCTTCCTTTTGGGGTCACAAAATGATAAAGTAAAACTATTATGAGGCATTGATTGGTCTATGAGCTTCAATGCCAAAAGCTAGTGCTAAGATGGTTGGGTAATTTTACGTCGTCACCACACGTGCATGGAAATTTTTAGTAGTTAGTATTGATTCTTTCATAGTTAGTAGAACACATATCAATAACATTTTCCATAGAAAACTTTATTGGGGAAACTCTTCAAGCACTCACTCACATTTCGTGAATGTCGCCTAGAATAAATTTTGTTGACATACATGTATGCCTAAACTTGAAGGACTATGTGGATTTGACTTTGTGACCTCTTTGGCTAATATGACTTCACCATGGCAAGTCAAACCACTTGAGCTAACCCTAGGGGATTTTTGCATCCCACTAACACATGTATGGATATGTGAAAATAACTCCACACACATTTAGTGGAACTATGTTGATCTCTACTTCATAGATGTAATCAACTAATATGGAAAACTCCCTGTTGCACTTTCCTGAGACACAAATATTTGTTCTTGTTGAGCCAACAAATGAGTAGGGATCATGACTTAAACCCATAAATATATTTCTTATTCACTATCTTATTCAAATTAATTAGTGAACAGATAAAAAGATGATATATTCATTCACACAAACATTAGCATGTTTATATTGACAACTGAGCAACACCAAATTTGTATTAAGTTTGTGGCAATGTGTTACAAGGTATGGACAACTTGAATTTGAGAAAAATATGCAAGTAACCACTATTCAAGTATTCACAACCTCATGATATGTCATTTATCATTGGGACGCAAACATTTCAAAGTCTTCTAGTATATTCAATATCATGTATAATGAACAAAGTACAAACATTTCCAAATTGGAAGAGACAAACAAGGAAGATGATTTCTCTAAACTTTTGGCCTTCCATGCAAATTGTTGAGCTCCTCAACTACATCAATACATTATTTCTACAACAAGAGTCACTGCACTATGTTGTGTAATGCATATCATATGATTGAAATGTATGCCTATGTAACTAGGTCACAACACCACAAGTGTGTGACAAAGAATACTAGTGTGTTTATACCACAACATTACTTCCCAAGTTTAATTTGTGCCAAATATTCGCCACTGTAATGTGCATCGAGCACCAATACCTTTATACTAACATGCATATCAAAGACAACAACCAAAACCACAAGTGAGTGCTTAAACAAATTCTTAATGAATTTCTCTCATCAATTCGATCAATCAATTGTGCTTTGTCAAACTCTCAACCCTTTCATTATGTCACTGAACCAAAGAAAACCTTTTTAGAACATAGCTCACCACTAGACCAAAGAAAGCCTTTTTAGACCATAACTTAAAATGAATTTTTATTTACACAAAACATTAAAATGTTGATTAAGACCTTATTAGCCAAGTTAATCGAAAACCCACCCTTCCAAAAAAAATCATTTAAGTTTATGTTATGACCATTTAAACTATATGTTTTAGTTTAATCCGCCATTATGTGTGGCGAACCAAAATCTATTGCGACAGCTAAACCATCCAAAAGTGACAAATATCGTTCTCCCAAATAAATTCAAATATAAAATATTTTGAAACCCATAATTAAAAAGAGAGCTTTCCCATAATATCTAACGTAACTAGGTTTAAAGGCGATAGTTCTCACCTAATATCTCACGTAACTGGGGTTAACCGAAATCGTAACTTCAACACGTAACTGGGTTTAAGCAGTTGTTCTAAGGGAAGCCTCCACTTTATCTCCAGGTGGAGTTAAGCTTATACGAGTGTATCCGCACTAGGTTACAGAACTATCTAAACTAAGTGGGGTTCACTGCTATTCTGAGTTGGGTTTCCAAATGTCTCTAAGTCCCATCTCATGTTGGGACCGCTGGTCTAAATTAACCTCGAATGTCCGGCTCCCTGGGATAAAGTACCCCTATCCATATTATAAAGGTTATCATATCAACTCGTTGTGGGCTACCTGTTCTAAAGTAACCTCGTATGTATCTCCCCAGGATCATATAAAATGGGCTATCTGTTATAAAGTAACCTGCGTAATTGGGTAATTAAAAAGCGAGCTTTCAGAACTCTGGGCTACATAAATCGTTCAATCCCATACAATTTAAACTATATGTTTTGGTTTAATCAACCATTATGTCTGGAAAACCAAAATCCATTGCGACAACTAAACCGTCTTAGAGTGACAGATGTCGTTTCTCCAAATAAATCCAAATATAAAATATTTTGAAACCCATAATTAAAAAGCGAGCTTTTAGAACTCTGCACTACATAAATAGTTCAATCCCATACAATTTTGTTCGGAATGAGTTGCTGGAAACATGATCGAAAGGCAGTCCCTTCGCCTCGCAGGGTTTTGGACGCGCTGGTAACTCCATGAGTCCAGGTTTTGAACCTCCCTGTATCTTTCTTTTGCCCTTTAACATTTAGTTTTCTCACATAAATTTACAGTTGGGGTCTCTAATGCCTGGCTGATTCTAATGAGCGAATTATATTGATATTTTCGTATGTGGTTGTGCAAATTCGATTCTTAATCCCAAGAAATAAAATAAAAAATACATATCTTAGTTTACATAGTTTTTGGAATTAAAAATACATCGACATATTTTACTTTACATCATTTTCAATAATTTCTTACATATAATATAGTTATAATTTTTAACCGTGGATAAAAATGAAAGAAAACGCTTATCCATATTTCTTACATCACTTCAACATATTTTTTCCCTTATTTCATACAACATTCATAGCTGCCAAAATCAACCAAAACTAAATTAATCCTGCCGGTACTTTCTTTTGCAGTGTTCAGCCACCTCCTGAACAACGCGCTTTACCAAAGCCCCTTCGTATCTGCACAGTTTGAGAGGGATCAAACAAACAAATAGAGACTCGGGCTCAGAGAACCTAATTACTCTAATTTACTCAATCCACCATAGCAGCATCCCATTTTTTATAACAGTAATCAGACAAACAGCATTCCATATTTAATAACAGCAATCAAACAAACAGCATTCCATTTTTTGAAACAGCAATCAATCAAACAGCTTTCCATTTTTTGAAACAGCAATCAAACAAAGAGACTCTGAAACAAATTTAGTGAACTCACCCATTTGTGTCTTCGAGTGTCCAGCCTGAGAGATTAGACACTTTAAACAGAGCACATCTCCATCTTTCAATATCTTCTGCTTTGTGAATTCCACCACTCTCATGGTCTTGATGGTCTTGGAATGCCTGGGCAAGGCTGAGCTTATCCAGCATGTACATTCAGTGTTGGAATTTCACTAGAATATTACCTGTCAAACAAATTTTTTTTGACGTTTTTGGGTTTCACATCACCCTTCAATAAACGTTTTACTTAAATATGTACCTGTCAGTAATAACGTTTTACTTAAATATTTACTTGTCAGTAATAACGTTTTACTTGAATATGTCCCTGTCAGTAATAACGTTTTAGTGCATTGGCAGTATTCCATTGAATATTTCTTGAGATACTTAGATAAGAATACCTCAGTCCACAAACTTGGTCCAAAC
>LPNX010145202.1:3615-21867 GCA_001517045.1 Pseudotsuga menziesii
AAACCAACCTGCATTTAATTAGGCACGTGCATATCATTCCTTTAATTCAAAATACAAAAACTCGGTGGGCCGGGCCGCAACCGGTAAAGCCTTTGTTTGTTACTTTGACCTACGGTAGCCGGACCGCAAACCGGACAGATTCCCTATACCAAACAGTCAGCGAGCTAGTTGGGAACGCTGATTGGGGAGAATCCCTTATTGTTGCCGCCTGCGATTTTTCAGGCCTCAACACGGGGATAAAAATGAAGACACTGAGTGGTTAGGCTTTCCCATAATCATTTCCTATGCTCAGGTTGCGTTTGGAGATCATTTAGAGTAATGACACAGATCCACATTGTATGTTTGGTGGTTGTGTTCTGTATCTGAGTTAAAAGACATGGATCTACTTTGTATTATCTGTAGCTATGTCTTACCTCCTATAGCAGGTGTTCATGGATCTACATTGTACCATTGGTAGCCATGATATGGTCGTCATCATAGATATGTCGTGTATTGGTCCATAGCTATGATTGGTTTCAATAAAGTCAGTTATTGGTCCTGTATTAGTTTGCCTCCTTTTGCCTCTGTATCAGACAGGAAACTTGAAAACTATTTCACCTATTATTTCCTTCTAGCTTCATACTTTTGGGGTAATTTTGTTGCACCTAGAAATCTCACATTGCTTATTAGCCTTCACGAGAATTTCACATTGCCTTTCAACCTCCCAGCAAGCCTGGTTTGAGTCACCTGGGTCACTTTTTTCCCATACCTAGAAGGGATGACACCTTCATGTTCTTTGCATAGAGCCTCGGCGGCGCCTGTCTTAGTTGACCCATAAGTGTCGTTGCATCCTTTCTCTGGAAAAAACCCTAGATCGGTGCTGCCTTTTTCATTTTTGCTAAGAGCACCGGTGGTCAGAAAATGAGAAAAAAGAAGCTTCTAGGAGCTTCCATGCAGAAGCCTCCATGGGGTTAGTTCCTATATTTTTGGGAAAGGTCGCATTCTCCTTCCTCACCTATAGGGATCTCATTCTATCCTTTTTCCAAGTCATATCTTGAGTTCTAGGACTATAAATGAAGCCTTCATGAGGAGAGTGAAGGAGGCCAGAAAAAGCACCCCTATGTTGTTAGTTTGAAGTCTGAAATCAGAGGAAAAGTAGAGTTAGTTTATGGTTGGAGAGGTATTCATAGCTATCAGAGGATTGTAGACATTCTTATTGAGATCGAAGCCATAACATCAAGGATTTTGGTTGTACTTCTTTCTCATCCATAATTAATACAAAGACATTTCCCTTTCCTATATTTGATGCATTGATTTTAATCAAATATTATTGGATTCCTTGATCACTAATATGAATGATCGATCTATCATGATGCTCTCATTTTGTTTTCTTTTCTTTTGATTTGTCTTGCAGGTACTGAACCATTGGAAGGACTTTTTGGAGAAAAGACCAAGACATACAAGGTTGAGGTATATTGTATTTCATGCTAGTTAATTCGATTTTTTAAGAAAAGGATATGTTGCTATGTATTTTTGTTATGTATTTGTGATTTACTTTGCATAGGAACAAGCAGTGTCCGCACTGATTGAGAATTCCTGATAAAAAGGTTATCACATAAAGTACACTACCAATCATTGATCTATAGATTCTTTGATCCACTTCTTTAGCTCCATCCTCTTTACTCAACTTGCATCCAATAATTGTAGGAGTACTAACAGGTTTACACTCCTCCATTTTGATTTTTTCAACATTTCTTTTATATACATGGATTGGGAAATGAAAATACCTTCATCTAATTGATAAATCTGAATTCTTGATAAGAAAGTTAGTTCTCGAGGAATAGACATTTAGAACTCCTTTTTCATTTCCTTGAGAAATGTTTTGAATTATTTATCATCGTCACTTCAAAAACTGATGTCATCAACATGCACTTCAAAGATAATCATGCTTCCATGTTCAAATTTTATGTAAAGATTATTTTTTGTGCTTCCCTTCCTAAATCCTTGTTGCTACAAGTACTTTTCTAGTCTTGAGTACCAAGCTCTAGGAAATTGCTTTATTCCATACAGGAATTTCTTCAATTTACAGACATAGTTTTTCCTTTCTAAAAGTAGGAACCCTTCTAGTCGTTCTATATAAACTTCCTCTTCTAATTATCCATTTAGAAATGTTTATTTTATATCCATTTGATATACCTTAACACTCATGGAGCATGCATAATCCAAGAAAATTTTGATTGCTTCTATTCTGGGTACAAGAGCAAAAGTTTCTTCAAAGTTTATTTCTTCAACCTGAGCATACCCTTTTCCACCTATCTTGATTTGTTTATGATTACTTGTCCATTTTAATTCAATTTGTTTATAAAAACACACTTAGTGTCAATAACATTTTTATCTTTGGGTCTTGGAACAAGTTTACAAGTTTGATTTTTCTCTATCTGATCTAGTTCTTCTTTCATAACATCAACCTAGTGTTCATCATTCTTAGATTCATCAAAATGATTTGGCTATATTTTGGATAATATAGAGATGTGTACCTCTTTAGAAGTGTTCTCGCATTGCCCCTTCGTTGTTTGTATACCTACACCTATCACCAAGGATTTGTTGTGGTGGGTGATTTTTTGGATACTAAGGTTTACAAGATGTGTGTTTGTCAAGTTTGTCATATGATTCATCTCTTTCTTCTTGTTGTTCCACTTCCGGTTGCCTTTCTTCTTGTTGTTGTTCTTCTTCTCCTACTTGGTGTGGTTATTCCTCTTATTTTTCATCAAAATATTCACTTTCCTCCCTTGTTTTTAGTTAATTTCTTTCATCAATTTTTACATTGATGCTTTCTACTAATTTGTTGAGCCTTATATTGTAGCATTTGTATTCTTTGCATTTACATGATTATCCAACAAGTATTCCTTCATCATCCTTGGAGTCAAACATTCCAGGATTCTTATATTCTCTTTTTATATAACATTTACTTCCAAACACTCTAAAGTGCTTAGAATTGGAGAGTATTCCATTCCATAGCTCATAATGGTTCTTGTTATTGTTTCTCTTGAGAAATCCTCTGTTTAGAATATAAATATATGTGTATAATGATTGATCCCAAAAGATGTCTCTTAACTTAGATTCATTTAATATGGTTCTAGCCATCTCTTGCATAATTATGTTTTTCTTTTAAACAACTCCATTTTGTTGAGGTGTTATGGTTGTAAAGAATTGTCTCCTTATTCCATGCTCTTCACATAATTATTTAAATTTATTTGAGGTTAACTCCCATCCATTGTTTGATCTCAGACACTTGATTTTTAAATCAGTTTCATTTTCAACCAGTTCCTTCAATGTCTTAAACATCTCAAAATACCCTAACTCCTTCTTAAGAAAAGAAACCTAAGTCATCCTAGTATAGTCATCAATAAGAAACATGAATTATTGTTCACCATCTAGTCCTTTTGTTCTTGTTGGCCCACATAAATCAGTATGCACAAGTTCCAATGGTTTTGTTGTAGAATACTCCTTTGATTTGAAATCAACTTTCGTTTATTTTCCATGTTGGAAATGTTTGAAAATGGTATTTGAGGGCTTTGTAATTTTAGGTATTTCTCTTATAGATTTATTTTTGTTAATTTTGATGAGATTGTTAAAATCTATGTGACCCATTCTCCTATGCCACATCCAATTTTCATCTTCCTTTCCCATGCAACATTTTTCTTTTATGATCTAATTTAGGATATATATGTTGTTTGGAGTTGTGGTTGTTGTTACTACTAATATACATGTTCCTTGTTCCTTATTTCCGTATTGCACATTTCCATGAATTGAAAGTAAGGATGTGCCCCTGATCACACATTTGGCTTACAATTTGAAAACTGTGTTTTGTATCTTCAACAACAACATTTTTTTCCATATCTTCTTTACTTCCAATATTGACTATACATTTTCATATAATTTTCATGTAATTCCTTCTCTTTATTCAGTGTTACAAATATGTTTTATCTCATGTCATGTGCTTTGAGCAACCATTGTCAATGTACAATAAATCTCTTTTATTTTGAGCTTGTACGGAAAAGACACATTGTTCAATATTTAATTGGTCCTACTTATTTTCCCAAATTTTATGGTGTTCTTCTATATCGACGATAGGAACTTGTTTGTTTTCCTTTTGAAAAGGAAATTTCAATTTCCTTCTGAAATTTTTGGCAATGTGTCCAGAATTATCGCATTTGTATCACTCAGTTTCATGTCCCATAGAAGAGAAGGATTTATAATTTCTATCAACGATTTCTTGAGATTTTCTAGGATAATTTATCTCAAAGTAGTTCTTTAGGGTTTTATAACTACTTATGTTCCTTGCATGTTTACCCATTGCATAGACTCTACAATCTACATCCTTATGTCCAAAATTGTTGCAAGAATAAAACATGCCATAGAAAAATATTTCTAGAATGTGGATGGTATTCTCTATGATGTAATCCTCTTGAAATCATGCCTTTGTTGAATGTGGTCATATTCTTGAATTTTCTTTATAGTTGTTTGTTGACATTCTTCCTTTAGTATTTGTAGTCATCCCTTTTGATGGATCCTTTGAGAATATATGCATAACTTCTCTATTTTGTTTCATTATTTTCCATCTTAGAACTTGAACCTTCATTAATTCCATTTTGTTTATATCCAAGTCCAGAATTGTCATGAAATGGTTTTTGGATGGTGATGATGTTATTCAATATTTTGGTGTTGTTGTCAAAAATTTGTTGAGTCGACTTTTTTTTGTAGTTCCTTCCTTAGAGAGACTATTTCAACCTCCAAATTTTCTTTTACTTTATCCTTTTCTTCTAGTTTTTTTGTTAATGCTTCTTCAATTACTTTGTCTTATTCTAATTAAACCTTTAGGTTTGTGATAGTCTTCCAAACTTCTTCAAAATTCTTGCTAGAATTTTCAAATATTTCTTTGAGTTCCCTTAATTCCTCTTTGAGTGAACTTCTTTTCTTTCTTGTTTTTCTTAAATCACTTATAGAACTAATTAATTCTCCCTCTAGATCCACTTCTCCTTCTGGTTCATAGTCTTTTTCATTGTTTTCAGGGTTCTCTTCTAACACCAATAAAAGTACATTTTTTGAGTCACTATAGATATCATCCTCTTCATTAGATGAGGTACTGTCTTCTTTTGAATATAGGCCTTACTTTTTGAAAATTTTCCTTTTGTTTGGTTTTTATATTTCTTTTCCTTTTTATGAATTTCTTCTTCATCACTATCTAAAACCTTTGCATAAGGACATTTAGAAGCAAAATGACATATTTTACCACATTCAAAACATTTAAAAGTGAGATTTCTTTTATATTTTCCAGATCCCCTTTTTAACTTTCTCACAAAGTTGACTTCTTCTTCATAATTTGAAACATCTTCGTGGTTGGAGAATGATTTTGATTTGTACTTGTTCCTTCTTGTCTTGTTGGAAATGTAGAAAGTTGCATCCCTTTTGGATGGACTTCTTGTTCTGTCCTCATTTCATAAGATGTGAAAATTCCATGCAATTCATCCATTGTCACATTGTCTGGATCCTTTCTATCTTCTAGGACAGATACTTTGGAATCAAACTTCATAGGAAAATTTATTAATACATTTTGTACAATTGTTTCTTATAGAAATTCTTCTCCAAGACCCCTGAGGATGTTGACTATTTCATCTACCCAAAAAAAATACACTGCAATATTTTCATCTTCCTTCATTTTGAGACTCTCAAATTGTCCTCTATAAGTTTGTAGCTTTTCCTTCTTTACTGTGTCATCCCCTTCATAAATTTTCTTGGGTTTGTACCATGTCTCTTTTGTTGATTTACACTGCATGAATTTTGAAAACTATAAATATGTAATGTTGGCCCAGGAAAGAGCCAAGGGAAGAAATTGAAGCGCAAGCACGATAGAGGAAAAATAGGTAAAGGAAGAAAAGGAAGTGCAGAATAGAGAAAGTTGCAACAAGGAATGGTGCAATGAGGAATAATGCACCCAGAGTCGGTGGAAGATTAGCAAGTAGAAGAGTTCAGGCAGGAAGGCGATAGGTCAAATAAGGACTGCAAGTGCTCAAGTTGGCGGAAGTCTAAAGGACAGTTTTTGCGGCTAGTTATGCCATGTGTTTAATGTAATGCAGGACGTTTTACGGGTAGTATGGTCTGTCATAAATGTAATACAAGATGTTTTTGTGGCTACTTATAACTGTAATAACTGAGATGTACTCATTTGACCCTGTGCGGTGTTGTAAAAACTATAAATAGGAGGAACCCGCTCTGTATAAGGGTTAGCTTCACAAAGAGTTGGTAAGGGTATAAGTATTTGGAGGAAATCAGAGAGGAGTCTGATAGTAGAAGGTTGTTGAGCCATGGATCTATAGTTGTGTGTGCAGACTGTTTTGTAAGGGTCAATCTGTAGTTGAGTGTGTAGATAGTAGAGTAGAAGAGTCGATCCAGGTTGTGTGCGGATCAGTAGGAGTATTTAGAATAAAATCATAAAACAAAAATCATGAGAGCAAGAAAGAGTTCGAGCTAAATAGATATATCTCAAGACAATATGTAAGTTGCAGACTACAAGGTGTCGTATATTTCTCATTCCATATGAAGAGCACCTTGGTGGTTTTTACCTAGATGGGTTTCTACGTTATTTCCTATGACGATGAATGTTGAATGTTGAGTGTTGAATGTTTAATGGTTAGTGTTGAATGTTTTATTATCTTACATTATTTAGGGTTATTGTTTGAATGAATGTCGCAATATTAGTAGAAGCGGTGAATGAATGAATGACTAAAGCATTGTCAAGCACTTGGTATTGATTCATGTGAAAATATTGTTAAGATTATAATATAGTCGCATCATTGTCATTTACATTTAAGGAATCAGCTGCATCGCATAGTTGCACCGGTTGTTAAGTTGACAAGGACAAGGTTGTGTCGCACACTAGCTGTGTCACATTGTTGAGCCACTCTCGAGTAGTAGAAGACTCCATCCTTCTGACTCTATCGAGTTCCTTAGCCCTGCGCCAAGGGACTGTAATCCCTCGTCGACCGCAGAAACATGGTTCTGGAAATTACACATTATGATATCTCGGGTGAGATTGTGTCTGCCTCACAGGTGTTGTTGATTGAGCTTGCTCCATCGGACCAATGTCTTTCAGTGTTTTGTTGGTGTCGTGTTGTTCTTAAGCCTAGGTCACGAGAGTGAGAAAAGTAGTCCAACAAATGATTCCGTTGTCGGGACCCTTAATCATTTGAGTCATGGGAAATGATGTAGCATCCTAGAAAGAAGGAAATAGAGGATTGGCTGGAGTCGAAGTCGTTGGTATTTGCGCAAGAAGAGAGTGCAGGATCGCGATTGAGCAAAGAAAATTGGATAGATTGGTACATATACTCTGATATCCACGAGATCTTCTTTGTAGAGTTTCCTATTGTGTTGCATGAGTATTTTTCAAGATTGGCGACCCGGCAAACAAATTTCCAAAGAAAAGAAGCGGTCGAGTGGAGTGATCGGCTAATTCGCAAGATAACCAGTGTAAGTAACCCTATATCTAGAGATGTTGATTTTTGGGTCGACAATATTTTGCAAGGGTATATTACTGAATTTGTAGTGGTGATGATAACCTCATATAGTGAGGCTGAAAGAACTTTTTTTCGAGGACCACGAAGGAGGTACTTATTATCTATAAGTACATGGATAAATATGCTCGCCTATGAGAAGGGAATTTTGCAGTTGATTAGCTGAGTTGCATATCCATACGAGGGGATATGTCATAGATGACATATAAAGAAAATGGGAAATGGTGAGCTGAAATGTTCCTAGGAAGTACAGAACCTGAACTAGAGCCTAGATTCCTAAGGAGTGGAAGGATATTCAGGTCAGGAAAGAGAATAAAGATAGTAGGAGGTAGACAGACTCCTAGTCCCTTTGAAGAGAGTGAGTACAAAGTTGAGTCACTGTTAGATGAAGGGTCTTGCGACGAAGAGGAAGACTATAGCCCAATTTCTGAAAGAGCAGAAAAATATGAAGAATCTGTGGAGACACCAAGATCAAGAAGCAACTACACCACACCACAAGTATCACCAGAGGTAAGGTCTATAGCATCATCTCCTAAAATAGATATTAATACTGATAGTTCTAGTACTGTGACTAGCACGCAAGAGATCCCACCTCCATGAAATTATTCATTGGACAACCCCGATGCCAACTTAATGGCTAGGGAAAATATTATACTACCCACATTCAATGGGAATGGAGCAGAAGATCCAGAGCAGCATTGGTTCCTTTGCAAATTTGTTTGGATGGTTTGCCAAGTCCATAGTGCGTACATAAAGAAAGCATAGATGATTATGACTCTACAGGGTCGCGCATTGGATGGGTTCATGAAGTTTTTAGTAGTACCAGCATGAACCCTATAAAACACCCTTGATGAGATCCAACTCGCAATGATTTGTGAGTTCAAAAAACCTAAGTCTGAGTCGCAGTGCATCCCTGAGATCAAGGAGATAAAGAAGTTGTCAACGGAATCCATATGGGATTTCGATCATCGGTTTAAAACTTTGATGGCTAGAGTTAGTTTCCATATGTCAGATGTGTGGCATAAAGAGTGGTTTATTGTTGCACTATCACCACACATTCAAGCTCCTTTGATGCAACAGAATATTGTGTCGCAGACAGAAGCGCTAGAACTAGCGATGAAGCTGGAATCCTCATCGATCGAAGATGGTGGTGCAAGAATGATGTAGATTCAATCGCAGTTAAATAATGTGATGGTACAGCTTCAGGACATCAAGAAGGGAAAAGAATCCCAAGAGGACTTGTGGTGCACAAGATGTCGAATGGACGGACACACCAAGGATAATTGCCCGTCATACATGAACTATATCTCGTTGGGTGCACGAAATCCATTGAGTACCCATGGACTACCCTGGTGTCGAATATGCCAAACTTGAGGGAATCGCAACGAGGACTATCTATACTTGCAAAATATTGTAAGTACCCCAGCTAGCCTTTTCTATAAATTTTGTAAATTAGTAGGGCATGATGAGAAGGATTGTAGAGCATATCAGCTCCTAAAGGATAAGACAGTAAACACCTATTTGATGAATAACAAAGGGCAAGCTCAAGCTGAACAGGCGCAAGTGCACTACCAGCCTACGGATTTCCCGTAAAACCAGTATCAGAATCAATATCAGCCTCAGTATGCGCTGCATAATCAGTATGCACCGCATAATCAGTATGCACTGGGGAATTCGTACCCACCACAACAACCACACCCTCAGGGAAGGGGGGTGGAAACTTCAGAGGTAGAGGAGGAGGAGGAGGATTTGGCATAGGAAGAGCTCAAGTTGTATGCTATAACTCTAGAAAACCGGTCCATTATGCTAGAGATTGTCAAGATCGTGCAAAGACATGTTCATATTGAAAAGAGCAGGACCATAATGTGGAGCAGTGTCCCCAGTTGATTACAAAGTGGAAATATCGTACCATCGTAGGTCCTAACCCTCCGCAAAATCCCAATCCAAATCCTAACCCTAATGTTTAGATGATTGCTTTTGAACCAAGAGAGCCAAGCATTATTGTCATAACACGAGGAGGTGTTGCAAACGGAGCATATTAGAATTTACCGCAAGAACAACTTCATGCGCAACCGCAGGTGAAACCCGTGGCACAGAAGAAAGTACCATTCGACGTTCAAAAATAGAAGAAGGTATTTTTGGATGTACAATTGGATTTCGGGGATCTAGAACAACCATCGACCTCAGCTGAAGTCGGAGAGATGCATGAATGGTTCCAACAGCTATTCTAGAAGGAGATTATGGAAAAGGTTAGTAAGTTCAAGTTGTTTCTTTCAAGTTGCTTAGTGCTAATTCAAGATAAAGATAGCATCACAGAACTACAAGCACTGATAGAAGAAACCCTGGTAGAGTCGCAACCTGGAAGGAATGTTAACCATGTCAAGATGAAATTCAAAATAGGACATGAGTTAAGAAGGACTACGTAGATAGGAGACTATGACATGGATTACATTATTCTAGATATAGGTTCAGACATCAATATTCTGACATGAAAGACCTGGGAGAGCATGGGAAAGGTGCGTTTGGACTGGTCCCCTGTCTAGTTGAGGCTTGCAAATTAGGGGAAGGTCCTACCAATTGGTAGGTTGAGTCAAGTACGTGTCAACATTGAGGGGCTATGCACATTAATAGACTTTTAAGTCAGTAACATTGTCGATAACATGAACCCATATCCTGTGCTTCTGGGGATAGATTGGGCCATAGATAATAGAACCATTATAAACTTCAAGAAAAGGATTCTCTCATTCGAAGATCGACATAAAATGACCATCACAGAATGGGGATGCTACCAGTATATGTTAATGCCCTTTGGACTCAAGAATGCACCTACTATTTTTTTTAGAAAAGTAATTTCTGATATTAAATATTTTATACATAAATTTCTTGAGGTCTACTTTGATGATTGGACTATGTTTGTTCTAGTAAGAGACCACATTGAGAGTCTGTGCATGATGTTGGGTTGTTTTTTCCAGTATCATATCGCGCTTAATCCCAAGAAATGTATCTTTTGCACACCATTTGGTGTGTTGTCGGGACATGTCGTGTGTCGCAATGGAATTTTAGTCAACCCACTGAAAGTTGTGATTATCCTTGACTTGCCAACACCTACATTAGTCACGCAACTCAGATCAATGTTAGCACACATAGGCTATTATAGAAAAATCATCAGAGTATATGCAGAGATAACTGCACCTATGGAAAAACTGTTGAAGAAAGATGTGAAGTTCCAATGGACAGAAGCTTGTCAATAAATCTTAAACAAATTAAAGAACAAGATTGCCACTGTGCCAATACTGGTATTTCCCGACTGGAAGAAGCAGTTCCATGTCCATGTCGGCACGTTGTTTGTCGCGCTTGGCATAGTATTGACACAACCAGGTGAGGGTGCGCTTGACCACCCTATTGATTTTGCTAGCAGAAAACTGTCAATGACAGAGAAAAATTACACGACAACAGAGAGAGAAGGCCTTGCCATGGCCTATGTGCTGCAGAAGTTTCGACACTGCTTGTTGGGTGGACATTTTAAAACATACACTAATCATTCGACCTTAAAATACCTGGTCAACAAGCCATTGTTGGGGGGAAGATCTATCGATGGCTTCTCATGTTTCAAGAATTTGACTTTGAATTCATTGTTAAACCTAGTCGACTGAATGTGGGACCTGATCACTTGTCGAGAATAGTAAGTGGTGAAGAACCAACCATCCTAGAGGATAACTTGCCTGACGTGCAATTTTTTGCGGTCACCATGATTAATGATCAAAATAAGGAGTTTAACGCTATCATCCACTTCCTGAGCACAGGCTATGCGCCTGAAATATTCACCGCTATCCGAAAGAAACATATGTTTGTCAAGGCCGTTGATTATAAATTAATCACGAGACACCTATACAAGATGGGCCCCGATAAAATATTGTGACGATGTGTCTTTAACCATGAACGACATTGGGTATTGAGTGAAGCACATGCTAGTGTTTCAAGAGGACACTATGCTGGAAAGGAAATTGTGCGCAAGATATTGCAAGCAGGATCATGGTGGCCAACCATACATATGGACACTAAGAGCTTATGTTGGCATTGCGATCTTTTCCAGAGGACAGGAAAACCATCAAGACACTACGAGATGCCACTTGCGCCATAGATAACCATTCAAGCATTTGACAACTGGGTAGTTGATTTTGTGGGTCCTATCAGTCCACCAGGGAAAAGGACTAGCACACGCTACATTATCGCTGCAAAAGACTACTTAACAAGGTGGGTTGAAGGCGCTCCTACTAAGGATTTCACTGTTGCTACTACGGCAAAGTTTTTATTTGAAAATGTGGTGACCAGATTCGACTGCCCAAAAATTCTTCTAAGCGATCAATGTACACATTTTGTTAACAAAATGATTGATGAGCTTACTGTAGAGTTCCAGATTCAGCATAGAAATACAACACCCTATCATCCTCAGGTGAATGGAATGGTTGAAGCATTCAACAAGATTTTGGAGAATGCATTAACCAAAGTATGCAACGTGCATAGAGATAATTGGGACCACAAAGTTTTAGTTCTGCTATGAGCATACCGCACAACTTGCAAGTGACTAACAGGGCACACTCCATTCAAACTGGTGTATGGAAAAGAAGTTTCTATTCCAATGGAGTATATCGTGGCAAGCTTAAGAATTTCTATGCTGACAAAAATGAAAAATGTGGATGCCATCAAGCAAAGGTTGTCGCAGCTCGTTCAAATGGAGGAGGAACGCTTCTTTGCAGGATTCCTTCATAGGATTCCATCAAAACATAGAGAAGCAAAGGCGGAAAGCATGGCATGATCGCCACATCAGAACTAATCATTTCAAAGTCAGAGGACTTGTTTTGTTGTATGCTAGAAAATTTTTGGAGCATCCAGGGAAACTAAACATGCATTGGCTAGGGCCATATATGCTCACACATATCATTGACACCAGTGCAATGAAATTACATAAGCTAGACGAAACGCTAGTCACAGGAATGACCAATGGAAGCTGCCTAAAACCTTACTATGATGGCTGCAACATGCCCGAGTAAGTTAGGAATATATGAAAAAAAAAAGGAAAGGAAATTGTTTTGTCCCACATCTATGACAGAAGTATTCAAATCACAATAAGAGCAGGAATGACAACTAGTCGTCATTAAATCCTAGATATCCAAAAATATTTAGGTGGTTATGACAGGGAGGTGTCATTAATTTGATGATTCCAAGGACAATAGTGGCATTCTTTTTGCTCTCATCAGTCATCCTCACCTTAACTGCCCTGACAGGTACAGATCAGAACTCAAGTACGCGAGTTAATGTTGGAATGCATCGAATGGGAATCCCATGTGATCGATAAGACGTCAATCTGCCATCGAATGATCACATGCGGGATGGGATTATCCCTATAAATATGAGCCTTCCTTGACAAGAATAATTTTACGTGCACAGATAGAAGAAGAGCGAACCAGACAGAGCTTGTAATTGTGAGAGCCGAAGCTAATGGTCATTTCCATTTCCAGCACCTGTGAGCAGTGAGACGTTACCATTGTTAACACCTAAAAAGGGTTCACTACCTCATCCACCCCATTACATGGCTCATTTTTACATTTTCCTACCATATTTCCATCAAAAAGCCCATAAAACCATCTAAAAAGCCTCCAAAAGGCTTAAAATGCCTCCAAAAGGCCATAAAACCCTCTTTTCCTCCAAAAAAATATCCAAAATTCCTCCGAAAAAGCAAAAATCTCCAAAAAAGGAAGAAAAAATATAAAATAATGAGGAAAAGGACGAAAAAACCCTAAACAGCTGAAACCCTAAACAGCAAACCCTAACCCTAAACCAGCACTCCACCACTATAAATAAGTGATGGAGACCCATTATTTAATATACACAATCATAAGTATCCTGCCTCTGCCAACATTGCTCTTGAAACCCTAGTTCACCATTGAACTACTTTCACCATTGAGAGCCCATTTTGGCCCATTTCCACCATTGGAGAAAGAGAAGGAACAGCTTGGAGCTCGGAGCCACCTACTCGGACCAGCGCAAAGGGCTTCACCAACCTCCACATTGGAGGTCAGATTAATAAAAAATCATTCTTTTCTTTTTGTTGTTTTGCTTCATGAACATGTTTAGATTAGTTTTTATTTCTGTTTAGCACTTTTTATTTTACATTCATTGAACTGCTACTAAGGAATCCATTCTCCTTAGTAGGTGCTCATTCGCACAAGCTAGGGGTAAAACCCTAGCAACAGTTTTGGCAACTCCGCTGTTTTTTATTTTATTTTATTTCTCGTTTTATCGTTTCAGCTGTCGTTTTCGGCCGCCGTAAACCGCAATTTTTTCCTCCGTAGTCGCGTCCCGACCGCGTTTTTCAGGCCCTTTCTTGCGACCCAAACGCGCCTGTTGGCCGTTTTACCCGCGTCCCGACCGCGTCTTTCCATATCTTAGCTACGACCCGACCGCGTCTGTCGTCTTTTTTCCTGCGGCTCGACCATGACTTTTTTCCTATTTGTTGCGTTCCGACCGCAGCTTTAGGCCAGACAGCCGCGACCTGCGCGCGCCTGTTTCCTTCAAACCCGCGGTGCGACTGTGCGATTTCGCCCCAAACCCGCGATCTGACTTTTACACTCGTTCCTGATTTTGAACCCAGCCCCTTTGCTGCCATTTTTTCTGCACCTACACAGCCATCTGTCCTACCTGCAGTCCTACAGCCTTTTCTGCAACAGCATTTTTGTCCCCATTTACAGAAAAAAATTTTTTTTTTTTTTTTTTTAAAAAAATTTCAGCATTGTTTATTCAAAAACTTTTGCATGGTAAAAATTTTTCATTCAGTATTATTGTTATTTAGGAAGTTTCCCCCGTGGTGTGTGGCACTTCTCTTCTGGGTTCATAACCTCACGAGCACACAATCGGTCACCTAATTCAAAGAAAGACTTAAAAACTACTTAACTCAACCAACATTCTAACCCCACTTGGGGAACACAAAAGAATTTTTGTAGTTAGGTAGGATCGGGGGGATAGGCTTCCAAAAACACCCCTCAGTTACTTACACTTCAGACATAGATGTTGTCCAATCAGGGAACCAAAATCACCTAGTATTTTTTGACACGGTCATAACCGGTTTATTAGAGGGCCTCTCCCTTAGGAGGGTTGAAGTCGTGAGATTGGTTCCGAAGGCCTGAGTGGAATACCAAACTCCATTCAGTAACTGAAGGGCTACCTTTCGCAGTTCTCGGGATATCCCTGTATAGGGGTATTGCGGTTAAAGGACCAAGCGGCAGATTTACCTTTCTGGACGTGTCATGAACGGGGTATCTTAGTTGCCATTCTTCTAGGATTTGACTACCCGGTGTCCCTCCCGGTAGGGGGATACCTCAACCACTTGGCTTTCCTATTCATATTGTCTGACTTGGATTTCATCACCTTGCAGAGGATATGTCTAGTTGAGTCATAATACTGCTAGTTAGGTGTTTGCATGCTCCCTTACCTCCTTTTGGTCTAGTGAGTCCACCATTTTTTATTTTTAGAAAACCTGCTGCTTGTTGGTATTCTGACCATTTTTTGACACTCCGCCTATTGTAACACAACTGTTACAGTGGGTGTTTTGAGTTGATTGTTGGCCTAAGTGCCCTATTTTTTGAGCTCTCCTTCTGCACACTCGGTTGCATTAGGGTTTTTGAGCTGTTTTGCAGTTACCTCAACCCACAGAGATTTGACACCATTTGTCACCATTGAGTCCCCGAGACATTCTCGGTGCCTCAGAGGCGAGCCCCCACAGCACGGTTCACTTGACACCACCCGTCCTCGACACAGATCATCATCACTTGATACCACTTATCATAGATCTCGAGCCTTGTCACTTGACTCCACTCGTCAGCGGCATAGGACTCCGTCACCAAATACTGATGCCCCTTATTTTACCTCTGATTCTGAACCAGAGTCTTAGAACCCCCTTTACACTGCCCCTACTAGCCCCATGGCTGGTGTGACTCCCACTCCCATCTTGGTCGGGACCGTTGGTGGCACATCCACCACTACACCAGTTACCACACCTGCTATGGGTATGCCCTCCATGGGGCCCCCATTTACCGTTCCCCTCATGGCACCTATTCCCGCAGCAGGAATACATCTTCTCACTCCATCAGTGACTCATACCACCCATGGTGGTGCAGGTCCGTCCTATACCACCTTGGTTCCCCCACTTGGGGGAAACCTCCCTCACATTACCCCTCCACTTGGGGGCATCAACCCCAACTTAATCCAACCCACTACCGTGTCACATTCTTCATCTAGTTTGCCATTCATGGCTAGCCTCAACCTGCCTGACCTAGCCATATTAACCAATGACCCCATCCGACACGACCCTACGTGGCCTCACATGCCCACCAAGCTCCCCTCTGACATCCCTAAGTTCGAGGGCAAGGCAGGTGAGGACCCACAAAACCATATCATGTCCTTCCATCTATGGTGTTCCTCCAACTCCATAGTAGACGACTCTATTCACCTCCGTTTATTACAGTGCACTTTCACTGGCTCTGCTGCCAAGTGGTATATCGAACAACCCCATGGAACCCATGCCACCTTTACTTCCCTTTCCTCGACCTACCTGCAGTTCTTCCAATTACCTGTCCGCTATGACGCAGGCATTGATATCCTACTATCATGCAGACAAAACACGACTACCCACATCACGGACCACATTCATGAATGGCGTCGACGCCGTAGTTTATGCAAGATCAAGTTAGACGACCGGATCTTCCTAGACTGGTTCCTCAAATCCGTCCTTCCTATCATTGCTAAGGATGTAGCATCCGAACGACCCCAGTCTGAAGAAGAGGCCATCCTTAAGGCCCAGCAATTCGATCTCATTTACGCCCAGTCAGGTTATCTTTATACCATTATCCCTGACGCCCCTTGCGACAATTTCTCCCAGCACGATGCACCGGGGGCGTCCCACGCTGCCGACGGCATCATTGGCCGTGTCTCTTCGCAGCCTCAACCATTTTTCATAGCCTGTCCAACCCCTGGCCATGACCCTTCACAGGCTACCTCACAATCTGGAGCAACCAACCCGTATGCTCCCATGGACCCTCATGTCCACCTCAGTGTTTTGGTCATATGACTCCCGCTTACGCCCCCCCCGGTCACACCTCAGCCCTACTATCACCAGCAGGCTGCACCAGCTCCTGCGTCGTCACAAGCCCAACCTGTTTATTACCCTCCACAGCCAACCCCTGCGGCAAACCCACAACCCGCTCCACCGCACTATCAGCAACACCCTCAGGTTGCTGCACCTGCGTAGCCTCCACCTACATATCATCCACCACAGCATGCTCCAGCCCCTGCGCAACCTTATAATCCACCTGCTATCCAAAGGCAAGTTTATGCTCAACAAAACCCGCAGCAAAACTAGAACAACCAACGCAACCAGGGCCAACAAAACCACGGCAGAGGCCGAAATCGTGGGAACAACCAACCGACCGAGCAAGCTAGTCAACACCCTATTCCCCCCACTAGTAATAATGCGGCCCCTGCTAACCAAAACCTTGATCGCCCGCCCAAGTAGGCTAAAAACCCCAATTTCTGAACAAACTATCCTTGTTCTATTTGCGGGGTCTATGGCCACTACACACATTTTTGTCCACATATGGAGCGAGTTCGGAAACTTTGGGCTGCTGATGTACACCGCCAAGGGCAAGCGGCTCCTCAAGCACCACCCAACCCCCCACAACCTCAGCAGCCACCTTTGGTGCTGCAAAACCCCTTACCAAACCAAGGCATAGTGGACACTGAACCGTTGGCTCCCCCTCAAGCTAACGCGCCCATCCAACAACAAATCACTTACACTGCTCCTGATCAACCCATGTTTGACTCAGCTACCCACCACTTGTTGATTATGTCCTGCGATGAGGTCAACCTCCAGACTCGGCGGAACCAATATGGCTCCACCCCTGAAGCCCCTCCCGCCGATAAACCCACTAACGCTCATCCCACTGATCAATCGTTACACATACCTCCACCTACATTAGATGGCGCTCCCAAAGCACCTCGTTTCCCACTTCGCCGTATCAACAATAACCCCAATGCACGGGCTGCGTCCAACTACAACATTGTCGATGACTTATCCCAATCCCCCACAGCCATGTCTGCGTTAGAAGTCTTAAAAAACTGCCCTTCACAGCGCAAGACTTTACTCTCAGCCATTGGGGCTATCGATCCAAATGATTCACAGTTAATGGCATTTGATTTGGACCAATCCGAACCCCGCCTGCCTTCCACTTTAGCATTCCAAGTTTCTATTTCCATTCGGAATTTTGTCGTCCATCAATGCATTATTGATGAAGGTGCCTCTACATGTGTCATGCCCACCTCCATCTGGCAGAAAATGGGATCCCCCCCTCTCCAGCAGTCCTCTACTGCGTTGGGAGCCTACGACGGCCGTTCAGCTCAACCACAAGGCCTATTAACTAACGTCCCCATCCAGCTGGCTGGCAAAATCGTCCTCATAAACATCGAGGTTATCAATGNAGTCCCTGCACACTAACCACTCCTGTGCCATATCCGGTATCTATGGGCATTACACAAATCACTGTCCCGATCTCCCTGATTACAGAGCAGCTCTCTTTGAGATGAACAATCTGGATCTTGAGACGGCACCACCCACCATTGAGGAGATCCACCCCCCGGTTTCTTCCCCTTC
>LPNX010145202.1:34066-52808 GCA_001517045.1 Pseudotsuga menziesii
GTATAGGGTTTTTGGGTGCCCATGGTTTAAGACCATGGTTTTGTAAAACTGCGCAGTATAAATAAGCGCTTGCGTAAAAAGGATAGGTTAGGCTTTTTGATGTAAAGAAAGATAAGGCGAAGTAAGGTTGGTTTTTGTAAGGAAAGGATAAGTCCCAGCTGTGTGCGTGGACGACCTCTGCAGCTGTGTGCGCATAGGGTTTTTGTAAGAAATGGAAGAAAGATCTGCAGCTGTGTGCGCAGAAGCCTGCTGCTGTGTGCGCGGCTGTTAAGGACTGAAGGGATCTGCAGCTGAGTGCGCAGATCAACTGTGGTTTTGAGGAGAGAGGAATAAAACGCAGTTTGTGGACGTAGCCCCTACACTGGGGGTGAACCACGTTATATTTGGTGTCGTGGTTTTATTGTGTTGTTTCTGTTTCTGTTATTTTCATGCATTAAACTGAATACATCTGATAATATTAGATCACTGCTATTAATAAGCTTCGCTGTGAATTCCCCGTAGTGGGTTATGCAAGTTTAGTTTGTTTATTGTGCTACGAAGTCATATGTGAATGAATGATAAATTTACAAGTGTTGGTTAATAATTGCTTTTAAAGGCTAAGGTACAGTAATACCCCTCTCTGCATGCAGAAACCTGATTCTGCGGCACCCCATTGCTGTTTCGGGTGAGACTGCAACCTGAGCGCAGGTTGTTGCCGAAAGGGCCAACACGGTGGGTCTTTTGTTGGTGCGACGCATAAGAACTAACTCGGGTCTGCCCTATTGCCCAACAAATTGGTTCCGTTGCCGATTGAACTCAGTACCTGCTCAAGAGGGGTTTACCTTGTACCACAACGGCTATGTTCTGGAGACCCTCTGTGAAGGACATCAGTGATTGGTTTGCTGAGATCTGTTTGCAATTCGCGCAACAAGAGAATACGAATCCGTGTCGAAGCGCAAGTGAATTTTTACAACGGTATGTTTTTTGTGACACTTATGAAATTTTCTTTGGTCGTTTCCATATAGAGTTGCACCAGTGGTTGTCTAGGTTAACAGAGAGGAGGACGAACTTTCAAGCTTGACGGATTCCTGTGTGGACCCCCGCAAGGGTCAATCTTGTGCAACACGTGAACAACGAGGTATCATGCACTGTCGATTTCTGGACGATGCGCACATTGGAGGCCTTCGTGACAGAGTTTGCCATTGATACAAGCACTTCTTTCAGCGAAGCTGAACTGCAGTTCTTAAAGGGCCCTGTGGTAAGTTTTTACATTCCTTAAGCTTGAAGATTAAAATACTATTGGTTGAAAAGGGTATCTTATTATTTGAGTCAGACTGCTAGTTTAGCGGTACTAACATATGTTTGCAAGTGAGAATACTTTCGACGCGCAAAGTGGGTTGCCCCGAAGTGAGCAATGGTACAAAAGAAATTTTGAATCCTACTCTTCAGGACAGACCACCGCACTTTCCCCTGTCAGCCCTCCACAATCCGACCCCGACGGAAACCCTCCTGTTACCCCCCAGTGTCGCTTTGTTACCCCTAAAGTTCGGTCGCAGCGTGACAGGCAACCAAGTCCAAGTATACCGCCCAGAGGTCAACCTAACCCCGTAAATCCCCCCCCATCNCACATGGATCCTAATGTCGTACTAGTAACACCGCTTCTTTTTTTGTCGATAAATATAGAAGTACAAGCGCGAGCAATGGAGAGGGGGACACTTGAGTTTGATCATGTTTTCCATGAGTTTGGGACACTATCTATGGATTTCTCCAAACTAGCATTGGGAGAAGTATATGATATTCATCATGCTGCCGCAACTAAAATCAATATCAAGGAGAATGTTCTTGTGTATCAGGATACCAAGAAAGCAAGGAAGGAAAAAAGTAGCAAATCCCTCCTTCACAAAAAGGAGCAAGAGATTGAAGTGTGTGAACAAAGAAGGTTTGCACTAGGTGAAGCCACTAAAAGCGCAGTCACATAGTTCCCCCTAGAAGAAGTCTAGGAAGACAAAGATGCAGCCGCAAAGGTCGACTAGCTATCCAAAATTGCAACAGACCTAAGGAAACAAGTCGAGGAGCTCAAATAACGGAAACAACCAAGCACACATCCTGAGGTGCTAGAAGAGTGCAGGAAAACAACATCTAAGGCTGATGAGCGAATCAGGAAAGGAGAGAAGCTTGGCACTAGAGTAGTTGAATCCGTCTCTGTGACGTGGGAATTGCTTCTGGAAGATGAAGCCGTGGAGAAAATAAAGGAGGATGGGTGCCAAAATTATTTAAAGATAAGCACGGTTAAGGAAGACATGAAGAAGTTGTCGATCAAGGAGAAGATAGCAAAGGTCATCAAGTTGAAGCAGCTACAGCAAGAAGTAAAAACTCTCCATGACTAGGAGTAGAAAAGGAACAACGAAGTTGCAGCACACCCGTCGAAAGAAGAATTACTCAACCTATACAGAAAAATATCCAACTTATCACTTATTCATTGGAAGAAGGACCACTGCAACATATCAGTACTGACCGTGTGGAACACTTGGGGAAGTAAGTTGAAGAGGTCTGTGAGGAAGTTGCCTGGGTGCAAGTAATGTTGAAATAATTTCAGGACAAGGTTGGTCTCGTATAGCAGCCTATGCCAAAGACATAAGTTTTCTTAGTGGCTTGGGACGAGCCACATGTGAATGTTGGGGGCCTATTGGGCCAGGAAATATCCAAAGGAAGAAACCAAAGCGCAAGCACGAAGAAGGAAAAAATGGTAAAGGAAGAAAAGGAAACGCATAACAGAGAAAGCTACAATGAGGAATGGTGTGACAAGGAATAGCACACCCAGAGTTGGTGGAATATTGGAGACAACTCAAAGATAGACTGCAAGTGCTCGAGTCGGTGGAAGACTAAAGGAAAGTTTTCACAGCTAGCCATGGCCTGTGTTTAATGTAATGCAGGATGTTTTGCAACTAGTATGGTTTGTCATAAATGTAATACAAGACATTTTTGTGGCTACTTATTACTGTAATAATTGTGTTGTACTCAGTCGATCCTACATGGTCTTGTAAAAACTATAAATAGGAGGAACCCGCTCTATATGAGGGTTAGCTTCACAAAGAGTTGGTAAGGGTAGAATTATTTGGAGGAAACCAAAGAGGATTCTGATAGTAGAAGTTTGTTGAGTCATGGATATGCAGATGTGTGCACAGACCATTTTGTAAGGTTCAATCTACAGCTGAGTGCGCAGATAGTAGAGTAGAAGATTCGATCCAGTTTGTGTGCGGATTAGTAGGAGTAATTAGAAAAAAAAATCATAAAACAGATAGCATGAGAGTAAGAAAGAGTTTGACCTAAATAGACATATCTCAAGATAGTCTATAAGTCGCAGAATGCAACGTGTCGTATATTTCTCATGCCAGATAAAGAGCACCTTGGTAGTTTTTACCCAAATGGGTTTCCACGTTAATTCCTATGTTGATGAATATTGAATGTTGAGTGTTGAATGTTTGATTATCTTACGTCATTTATGGTTATTGCTTGAATGAATGTCGCAATATTGATAGAAGCAGTGAATGAATGAATTCATAAATCATTGTCGAGAACTTGGTATTAATTCATGTTAAAATATTTTTAATATTATAATATAGTCACATTATTGTCATTTACATTTAAGGAATCGGTTGCGTCGCATAGTTGCACCAATTGTTAAGTTGAAAAGGACAAGATTGTGTCACACGCTAGTTTTGTCACATTGTTGCGCCACTGTCGAGTAGTAGAAGACTCCATCCTTCTGACTCTGTCGAGCGCCTTGGTCGTGCGCCAAGGCACTGTAATCCCTAGATAACTGCGAATACATGGTTCTGGCAGTTACACATTAATATATCTCAGGTGAGACTGTGCCTGTCGAGCAGGTGTTTTCGGCTGATCTTGCTCCCTTGGGCCGATGTATTTGGGTGTTTTGTTGGTGTTGCGTTGTTCTTGAGCCTAGGTCGCGAGAGTGATAAAAGTAGGCCAACATGTTAGAACACACAAAATTGCATTTCTAGATTTTGCATTGCACTCATAAAGCATTTTCTTAGATGCATATGTTGGTAGAGCCTCTCGTACTTCATAACCATTTTCAGCTACCAACTAAATGTTAATTCTAAGTGACTACAAATAAACTTACACTCTTATTCTCCACATGGAATGATTGGATCCATCAAATCATATTTCCCTAGTTTTTTAAAGACTATCCATGATTGTTCTAGGGATCTACCTTCCAATTCTCAAATTATTACTAAAGGAACCTTTCTTTGATAGTAATCAATATCAATGGACAATACATAGAAATTTAAAGTGGAAACCCAATTGGAAGAAAACCACTTGTAAATGTTTACTATTACATATATTAATTTGTTTACAACTTTATTAGGGACACCAATACCTTGTGCAAGCACCAACTTGCAACTTGCAGGCATCGTCCTATCAGACAATGAAGATACCAACCTTCTATTTGAGCACCAACTCACAAATTAGGCACCAACCTATTAGGATGAGAACACCAATCCTCTGTAAGAATCAACTTACAAATCAAGCACCAGCCTATTATGATGATATCATAAATAATCTCCAATTTGTTCTCAATCAATTATAATATTTCCTTTGATCTTGTGGTAAAACAGTAGTTAGATCTACCCCAAGATTATATTCGAATCCACCTTGAAATTTGTGTTAATATAACCCTTGAATCTATGTTTAAAATGATTTCTTTAAATTTAACAAAGATAGACTCTAAACTCTACCATAGATCTACTCGAAAATATGTTTAGGATGATCCTTAAATATATGTTGAGTATCCCAAAATAGCCTTCTAAATATGCCTTGTAGAATATGTCCTTGATTGTCTTCATTATTCCTTAGCTTGACTGCTTACCCTTGTATTTCCGCTACTATTTCAAATCACTATATCTTCCACACTTTCAACTCACACAATGAGGGTTCACTTTATGTCTTATTTATATGCATTTATGTATCCATTATGGGGTTGACTTGTAGATATTCTAATCTTTTGTTGTTTAGAATTGTTTGTGTTAAAGAAGGTCAACTTACTTGTTGTATTGCATGGCCATTATAAAAAATAATAATTTTTCCCTCCAAGACAACAACTTAACCCAACAATGTCAAAATCATCATTTATGTGGGAATTTTATGTCCACTTAGCTTAACCAAGATTTATGGACATTTTAGCATACATTGCGGGCATTTTAACATGACCTATGGGCATTTCATTGTGGCTTACGGGAATTTCGTTGTGCCTTGTGGGAATTTTTCTTAAGGATACATAGGAATTTTCCTAAGGTCTACGGGCATTTTGTTGTGGCCTGTGGGAATTTTCCTTAATACTGCGAGCATTTTCCTTAAGGCCTATGGGCATTTTCTTTGGGTACCTATAGGCATTTTCTTTGGTCACCTGTGGGATTTTCATTGGTCACCTATAGGAATTTATGTGGTCTCTTACAGGAATTTATTTAGACCTATGCAGGGATATCTCAAGGATGTAAGTGCAGAAATTTCTATGCTCACCTATGAACATATATGTGGTCACCTGTGGGCATTTCTTTATACTTGTGCAAGCATATTTCAATGTTTCCAATATGGGAATTTGATTGGTAAAGTGTGGGCATTTTATTGAATGTTATGTTGCTGCAAGCATCTCCATCGGTGACATATTGATAATAGATATTGGCATAAATGACAACTTTCCAAAAATGCTGCCAA
The DNA here is from genome assembly GCA_001517045.1 of Pseudotsuga menziesii. Taxonomy (NCBI): domain Eukaryota; kingdom Viridiplantae; phylum Streptophyta; class Pinopsida; order Pinales; family Pinaceae; genus Pseudotsuga; species Pseudotsuga menziesii. Next base: position 39,782 of record LPNX010145202.1, read on the forward strand.
GTATCTAGTAGTAGGAGTTGGTGCCATTCATTTCCAAGTCCAGTCAGGTAACTCCTTAGACATTGATGATGTGTTGTTTGTTCTAGGTATTACAAAGAATCTACTTTCAGTTTTGGTCATGGAAGATATGGGATATGCTATAGAGTTTAAGAACAAGAATGTCCTCATTAAACTGAAAGAATCTAGTTTGGGATCATATCAAGTGATTGGGGTTAGAGAAGGAAATTTGTATAGGTTACAGGGTGAACCTATTTGAGCCCTAGTTCATAGCATATATAACTTGTACAAGTTATGGCACAAAAGGATGGGGAACCTGCATCACTGAGCACTACCTATTCTAAGGGAGATCATCACAGGACTTCCATATGTCAGCATTGAGCAACAGGGTATATACATAGTGTATGTTATTGGCAAGCATGCCAAGTTTTCTTTCTCAATAAGTGAGCACAGATCTAAGGGGATTCCAGATATGATGCATTCAGATGTGTGTGTACCAATGTCAGTAGCAACAATCATAGGAGGCATGTACTATGTTTTCTTCATTGATGACTTATTTCGCAAAACATGGATCTACTTCCTCAATACCAAGGATGAAGTATTTTCCAAGTTTCAAAAGTTCAAGGATCTTGTAGAGAACCAAACAAGGGAAAAGATCAAGGTTTTGAGATTGGACAATGGTGGTGAGTATACCTCCAATGATTTCAAGAATTTATGCAAGGATGCATGAATCAAGGAGTTCATTTTTCTCTACAACCCGTAGTAGAATGGGATTGCATATCAAAAGAACCAACCCATCATAGGAGTTGCTAAGGCCACAATACATAACCAGGATTTTTCAATGTTTCTATGGGCATTAACGTTCAATATAGCAGTCTACATCAAAAATAGGTGTCATCATAGGGATTTTGAGGACAAGAAACTAGAGTAGGCATAACGGGTGTCAATTCGTATGTGAGTGATTTATGCATCTTTAGTTGTCCAATTTAGATCCTTATACCAGTGGAGAAGAGGACCAAGTTGGAGCCTTCCAGCAAGAAAGGTTTCTTTGTTGGCTATAGTGAGAGTTCAAAAGCTTACAAGACCTATATTCCACTATAGAGGAAGATATGGAGGCTGAGTTTGATATGAATGGATTGGATTTATACACTAATTCTTGGAGTTCAAGGTTTGGAAGAGACCAAGGGATATTTTCCTTAGGCAAGTTAAGTATGCAGTTTAGATCATAAAGAGATTCTAGATGGAGGAATATAGTCCATGGTTACTCTTATGATCACTAATCTGACACCTTCCCACTACTTCATATTAAGATATGGTGGATCCCACATTGTACAGGAAGTTGATCGATTCCTTGATGTATCTGCTCGGCACTAGGACAGATATATGTTTTGTAGTCATGAACACCTTGAGCCAATTCATAGTGGAGTTGAGGTAGGAACATTGGGTAGCAGGAAAAATGTTCTCAAATACTTTAGGGGCATAGTGGAGAATGGATTGAGAAATGTTGGAGATGGAGTGAAGTGAAGTTGCAGGGGTATAGATACTCAGATTGAGTAGGCAATGTATTAGACAGAAAAAGCATGTCAAGGTGTTTCTTTAGCTTGGGATCAACAATGATATATTGGTTCAACCCGTAGTAGACCTCGATGGCACTCAATTTAGTAGAGGCAAAGTATGTGGTAGTGAGTACAAGAAGTTGTGAGGCCAGTTGGATTCGTAAGTTTCTTGCAGGGTTATTTGATCAAGATTTGGATCCTACAGTGATTTACTATGATAATTAGAGTTGTATCAAACTCTCTGAGAATCCAGTTTTTCATGACATATCCAAGAATATTCGGACCAGGTATCACTTCATTTAAAATAGGATTCAGAAGGGACCAGTAAAGCTCCAGTATGTACCCACATATTAGCAGGTTGCAAATATTTTGACCAATCCCTAAGAAAAAGGGAAGTTTGAAGCATTCCGAGACAAACTTGGATTGGTGCAGAATTCCTTCCTTGCTAAGAGGGGGTGTTGATGTTTTGTAGCTCGAGAAAGAAATTTCGTATAGGTTAGGTGTCAAACATGCATGAATTCATCCAAGTTAAACTATTTTGTAATTCACTTTAATCATAAAGATAAAGTCATTTATTACATTGTTGAGTCTAAAAAAGTGCATTTTAATGCATTAGTGATTTAGGTTAATCTTAACCATAGATCTCACCATGAGATAAGGGTTTTGGCAGATTAGGTCTTCAGTTAAAGTAGAAAGGAAAGTCAAGGTTGAGGGTAAATACAAATTAATTCTTCCAAAAAATTATTTCTCTCCAAATGCGAAGAAAGAGGTTTAGCAAGAGGGAAAACAAGGTAGGAATGAGAATATTGACTTGCAAGGTTTGTAGATCGAAGATACCAGCTTGCAGTTGTCATTTTGTATGGTCATAAATATCTATACGAACAGTGTCATACAGTTACATAGACATATCAATGGCAGCAAGTTCTTATATCTGTTTGTTGTTTTTGTCCTTCAACCTGCAGAAAAAACCTCATTTTGAGGTGCCCTTTTAAATTTTGAAGCATTAATGATAAACTGATTTTGAAGGACAGATTTCATGTGTACTTGTTTTCCATTGTTTTTATTTTTCAGCCATCGATGTGATTGATGCATGATCAAATTGTATTTCTATTATTGAGTAAATTTAAGGTCTAATTTATTTAATAAATAGGCATAGGACAACAATCACCTGGGGTATGAAAACATAACACTAGAATTGATGCGTGTAATAGTTATGTTGTTCCTAAGCGTGGAAATAAAGACAAAAAAACTCCATCTGTCTCTAGAGAAAAGACAATGCTATGTCATCAAAGAATGGGACATACTAGAGAGAAGGTTTTTTTAGCACAACATGGTAAAAGTAAGGTTGAAGGTATGTTTGATTGCACACTAGATTTCAATTTTTTAGAACATTACATATATGGCAAGCAAAAGTGGGTAATATTTGCATCTAGTTCTACAAGAGTAAAGGGAATTTTAGAGTTAATACATAGTGATCTGTTTGGACCTATGTATATTCCATCACTAGGTAAATTTGTGTATTATGTTTCATTCATAGATGACTTCTCAAGGGACATGGATTTATTTCCTCCTAAACAAATATGAGGTATTTGATAAATTTAAAGAGTTTATGACTCTTTTAGAGAGTTAGACAAAGAAGAAAATAGAGGTGTTGAGGATGGATAATTATAGAGAGTTTGCATAAATGAACTCGAGGAATTATGCAAGACATGTAGAATAGCAAGGAAAAATACTACTCCTTAAACACCTCAATAAAATGGAGTTTCAAACGAAATAAATAGGATGTTGATGAAAAAGGCAAGGAGCATGTTCAATGGTGTCAAGATAGGACCGGAGTTCTGGCTAGAGGCAGTGAATATTAGATCTTACTTTGTAAATTGATCAACCGCATCAATATTGGTTTAAAACTCTACATGAGGCATGGACTAGTAAGAAACACCCTCTTAAACATATTACAGTTTTGGAGCGTGATGTGTATGTACATGTTACAAAGGAAAAAAGGAGTAAGGCAGATAATAAAGATGAAAAATGTGTCTTTATTGGTTATAAAGATGGAATGAAAGGTTTTAAACTTTGGAACCTAGTAACTAAGAAGATTGTTTACAGTTAGGATATTGCTTTTATAGAGGTTAAAGATGTTTCTAAACAAGAAGTCCTACCAGGAGAAAAGGAACTAGAGAAAATAGAGTTTAAGTAGAAGGATGCATAATCTGACTCAACAACAAAAGTTGAATTAGAAGAAGAAGAATCTCATACTCCATCTTTGAGGAGAACCAAAAAGGTATCCCCATTTGATTTTCATTCTTGTTTTGCTTTACCTATTACTACAGATGATCCTAGAACTATGAAGCAATGGATCTCAGAGGATAATAAACCTTGGAACAAGGTCACCTAGAAGAAAACCTATTGTTGTCAAATGGTTGTTTAAGAAGAAATTGAATTTTAGAAGGTAAAGTAAAGACTCATACAAATTATTCTTAGTATCAAAGGATATTCCTAGGTATAGGGAACTAATTTTGGTGAATTTTTTTCTCTCCTTACTAAATTAACCTCTATCAGATTCATTTTGTCTACTATTGCTACTTTCGATATTGAAGTAGAGCATATGGATTTGAAGATAACATTCCTATATAGGGATCTCAGAAGAAGAAATCTATACAAAACAACTAGAATATTTTACAGTGAAAGGAAGGAAAGACCTTTCTATGCAAACTAAATAAGTTCTTTTATGGTATAAATCAGTCTCCTAGGATTTGGTACCAAAAGTTAGACACATACATCCTTGGACTGGGTTTTGTGAGACGCAAGGTTGATTGTTGTGTAGATTTCAAATATTTTTGTGACCACTTCATTAGTATAGTGCTTTATGTCAATGACATGTTGCTAATAAGAAACAACATGAATGCCATCTAGGAGGTGAAATCGCAGCTATCCTACAAATTTGTCATTAAGGATCACAACGTTGTTAACTTCATATTGTAGATGGAAATTAAAATAGATCATGCAAACATGAAACTCTAGTTGAATTAGAGAAAATATGTTGAGAGAATATTACTAAGGTTTAGTATGCAAGAATGCAAACAAATCAAGGTCCCTATTCCTATAAGTGTATATTTATCTACGGATTAGCATCCCAAGACACGGGAAAAGGAAGATGACATGTCATGAGTTTTGTTTGCTAGTTTTGTTGGAAGTTTAATGTAAGCAATGTATGTAGTAGACTAGACATTTCCCATTCATTGGGAGTTTTGAGCAAATATATGCCAAAACCAAGGAGCATTGGACAAATGCAAGAAGATATTCAGGTATTTGTGTGGCACTACAGATTATAAAATCTACTACCAAGGGAGATCTATACTAGAAAAAGTGATAAAAATATTGATCACAAAAGATCTACAAGTGGTTATGTGTTTAGCCTAAATGGAGGAACTATCAGTTGGATAAGCAAGAGACAAGTGTAGTTGCACTCTCAACTCCGTAAGTTTATATACATGGTATCCACCCATGCAAATAAAGAAGTTGTATTGTTGCAGAGATTATGTTCAAACAATGGGTTTGTGCATAAAGTTGTAAGGTTAGATTACGACAATGAAAGTGCAAATTTTTTGGAAAAGAACCTTGGTTATCATCCTAAAATGAATCATATTAATGTTGAGTACCACTTTGGAAGAGATATCATTGAAGACAAGAAGGTGTTGTTAGAGAAGGTTGGCACCTTGAAGAATGTTGCAAACTCATTGCCAAAGTCTGTTAGTACTGAGAAGTTCTCTTGGCGTAGATAAGATAAGATAAATGTATTAATGACCAACTAATGACTATTAAAGTAGTTCAATGGGTCTGTTAGGTACACGAAGTCTATAGAAAGTAGGTGTGCTAGAGAGACTCATAAATAAAACAAGAAGCATGAAGTGGAATAGAATAGAAATCTAAAATAAACCCTAAAAGGTCAACGTCAATGATGGAGAGGCACTCCAAGGAAGAGATGTATAAAGTGAGTGTATATAGAGTGTAAGGTGCTAATAGAAGTTACTCTGGTCCACAAGAATCATCTCTCCTACCATCTAATCCCAAATGGAAAAAACTCATAGATATTTGTATAAAAGAATAATCGGGAGAGGAAATAGAATACATGTTATGCTACTATCTAGAAGGAAGACCCTTTCAATCTGACCTAGAAGATAATATCTGGAGAGTGTTATGTCTACAAATATGAGGCTTGGTATGGTGATGTTGTTGGGGTCTCACAAAAGTAGAAATAGTGCATCATGTCCTCACTAATATGGGGTCAACCCTATCCATCTATCATTTGAAGCACTATTTAAGAGCACCATAAAAAAGGAAGTGAACGGTTAAGTAGAAGCTTATCTAGGATGTGGACGTGTCTAGAGTATAGATGAGTGAAGATAAAGGGCCTCCTGCATGTATAAGGCTAGGAACCACTGATTTGGGTACCTAAATAAATTGCTAACCACTTATAGCTATTTGAAAAGACAATGGTACCATCCTCGAATCTCATTGTAAACCAAGCAATGGAAGATGAAGTGCCCCTTAGTCTAGACCTATTGAAGGTGGCACAATTGATAGATCATATTTGTTCAGTTGATCTAATGGTTAGTCTTTATCCACATCCTATGAAATCCAACTTTAAACTGGCCCAAGGGCATTTGAAGAGTGTGCATCCAATGGTGAAGTGTGTAATGGGGTCGAACATTGAGTACATCCCTCATAACCATGAAGTAATCAACATGGAAGGTCATCTTCAAATGTAACCCACCCTAAGGGATTCTAGATTATCCAAGTGGCCTATAAAAACTACCTATAGATACCATCTCTAATGATTTCCTTCATCTCATGTGTAGAGAATCTTTGGACATTACTACCTTGAACTTGTGACCTTATCAATACGTGGCCCATTATTTTGCAAAGAAAATAAGTGGGAGAATGTTGGGATGTGTTATATTCTTTGCATGTTTGATGCACCAAAGTCTGATCATCCTAGGCATAGTGATTTGCATATGTGCTAGGCATAGCAAGGGAGGAAACAACCTTTCCTAGCTTTGCAAAGCGAACATAGTGAGGGGCGTTAGCCCTAAGCCATTGGTGTTTGAGGTAGTGCCCTGAATTCTTTTTGTTTGTTTTTTTTTTTGTACTTTTTTGGCCCAATGTGTAATTTATTTCCAGTTAACGGATTGAGGTTGTAATGTAATTTGGGTTAATGGATTAGAGTTTTGGATGTTGTGGAATACCTAAATATTGTATTGTGAATGGTTAAGTGAATACAATGAGAAAAGAGAGGTGAAACTTTCACTGGTTATTCCAATAAAGGGTTTCCAAGTAACTCTCTATGTACTTGTTATGCCAGAGAGAGGTTTCCCATGTGACACTTAGAGGTAGGTCTCTAATTTTTGTTGGTTTAAGTAGTCAATTTTCCTTACAGTCACAAGGTTGCTAAATTTTGCAACAACATTTTGGCAACGTTGACAAGCATTGAAGAGTTCCTTGGTTGAATCATACGACATATCTTGCATCTTAAGCCAAAATATTGTCTTCGACAACATTTTGGCATTGTTGATGAGGAGAAAGGGGTTCCTTGGTTGATTTAATGACAAATATTTTGTTGAAATCATTTTCTTTACCTAACAACTCCACACAAGGACTCCACTAAAGAAAGACCATTGGTCATAATTTTTTCTTCAATGAGTTTGCTAAAACTTTTATCATGGATCAAAATCATATTAATCAAATACTCTTTTCTGAATTCCTTCAAGAAATTAATGAATACATGAGTTCTTCTCAATATGAGGCTACCTCCAGCTATGAAGATGAACAGGTTTATGAATTGAGGGAATTCCAAAGACAAAAAACTAAGTTGGATGAAAATTACTTTTTCAAACCATATGGGTTATATGGTTTGGATATTGATATAAATATCTTGGTACCTCTAAGTGAGTTGATGAAATTTCCTTCAATAAATAAGAAGGTTAAAGAGTTTTTTGGGACTAGTATGCTAAAGGATCCTTTTCCAAATTTTCAAGAAGAATCCTTGGGAGAAGCATCCATATTCGAGTATTCTATTTAGGAAATCATTAAAGCATCCTTGGATTGTATGTTTAAGAATCAACCTAATAAGGATGATTAAGATCCTTTGGAAGGAGTGAATTAAACAATCAATTTAAGTGTTGTCCTTCTAAAACCTTTAAAGACTGATATTGACCTTTCCTCTAACTTAGGTCCTATGTGTGGAATCAATAACTTTAACTTCCAATCACCAAGACCTTGATCTTATGAAAGGTCAACCATTATAAGTGATATGGGACAAAATATATTCCTTCACTCCACCATCCCACCTCCATCATTAGATCTCACATCACTTCTTCATTTGCAAATTATGCTTCTATGATCAAACCCTTCAATGGAGAAATTGGTCATTGTCATTTAGTGTCTTCTCAAATGTCACATCACCATCTTTCATGCATCATGACTTGGTGAATTATGTTAATCCCATTGACCTTTGGATGGAAGAAGCTTGCCAAGGAAAATCTCAACCTTGGTATGACTTCATTTTTTAATGTCATAATTCTTCTTCAACTTTCAAGCAAGGAATGATGATGATCCCATCTTTCATTTACTCAATTATTGATAAATCCTTGACTTGTTTTATCCTCAAGAACAAATGAAGAGGGATTGGCCAATTTGTCAAGTGGTTACATTAGATTTTTTTATTTTACCTAGCCTTTACTTTAACTTGTTAGCTTAGGAGTAGGTAGGATGAATATGTTCGTTGTTGAACATTAAAATAGTTTTTCTTTAGCATAGCTTAGACATAAAATTTTGAGCACTTCCTTTCATCATTTCATCTACTAGATTAAATTTCATTGATACAGTAATTTATTTTGTTTACTTTAAAAATTTTGAATAAATGGAATCCTAATAATGGATGTGGGGAGGGTATACTTTTGTTTTGTAGTACATGTTTGTTGGTGGTGGTGTGCTTGAGATTTTGAGGTTATCGAGTACTCTCTCCCTTAGAGTACTCGTTCCCCATGGAGCCAAATGTTATGCCACTTTTGTATTGGAATACTACAATTGATTTTTGCTCTATTATTATTAGCGATCTCCATTATTTTCTGTTCAGATATTTCATATGATATGGGTGATGAAATTATATTATTTTGATTCCATGCCTCTTGATGATGTACTTATGGATGATGATATATTTCAATACTATTGTATAAGGTATTTGGTTATTTTTTATAAGTATAACTAGTAGTACCAGTCATAGGTTGATGAGGGTGAAGTAGTTTTTTATTTACTTACATGCCATGACCAAGATGACTTTTTGGGCTTTGCGATGACTATTCCCCTTTCTTTCGTTTCACTTTTGGCCTTCTCCATATCACCCACATCATCTCACCTCACATTAGCATCCCATTAGTTTGAAGTTGACTTGATTGGCTCTTGCTCTCCCCCTTTGTGATATGTCACTTCCCTCGCTTCTTGTTTCTCTCCTTTATGTCCTTAGGTTGCTATGTTGTAGTGAAAACTTAATATGAGACACTTTCGGGTAGATCCACATGGTTGGCTGCCAATATTCAAGAACTACAAGTAGGGAATCATAATGCAAAAGGTTCTCGGGTATGATCCCTGAGGATGACTACCATAACAAGGAAACCCTAAAAATTAGCAATGTCTTCCCTTGAGATCTAAAAAAATTCCCTAGGAATAAAATGGTTAGTGGTTGGGAGGATAGGTAGCCCCTAGTGTGGCTATGGACACTTGACTAGAAACAAGGTAATGCATATTTGTATGAAAATGCTTTACTAAGGCAACTCCATTGGGACTATGGACGCTTGGTGGTAGCAAAGCTAAGGCCATGTAATCACTAGTATCCAAAAATGTGTAAAATCAGGGTCAACGCCTTTCAATCCACTAATCCTATGCAAATAGAAAATAAAAGAAAAATAATAAAGAGAAATGTTACTACTAGGATCAAAGGGGAAAGGCATCTCATAACAGACTCTCTCTTGTTAGACACTATGTTTTCTGTTATTGGCATGGCTGGTTGAACCACAAAGCTTTCTTCCTTCGTCTCGAGTCATTCAATCAAAAAAGATCAATTCACTTGACAAACATCTGAGTCGTCCATTTCCACCCCAAAGAGGAAATGGTCCTTGTAAATGCTTTGATGTTAATATGGTGATGACATGTTCCTAAATCATTAATCCGATGAATCTGTTTGAAGATATTTATGGGGTATATTAACATATGACATACACTACTTGTTTTATCTACACGTGGATAAAATGAGTCATCCTAGGTGGGTGCATTGGCTTTTTGGATCACATGACACATGGTTGACTTGCTCTTGGGAAGCACACTCGCCTAGGACGACACAGTGGTTCTTGGAGGGGCGCACTTGCTAGTTTGACTTACTGGTTTTTACACATGGTTTTGGAGATGGCTCATGGTATTTGCATCTCCCATGGTAATTGTTCATGGTTTTGGAGATGGCTCATGGTATTTGCATCTCCCATGGTAATTGTTCATGGTTTTGGATGTGCAGAGGGTTTTGTATCACCCATTGTAGCTCTACACATGGTTTTGGCATAGCTAGAGTGCCCTCCTTGGCTATAAAAGGAGAGGTCACCTTCATTGTAAAGGGGAGAAGAGCTGTGAAGAAAAACACTAAAATAATACTAAAAGTTGAGTTATATTTCTGAAATTATGTGTCATTGTACTTGAATCTTTAGAGTATTTTATGGATTTCCATGTTTGCTTTCCATAGTTGTTGAACTTATTTTCTACTAAACTGAGGTAAAAAAAAAATTATTGTTTTTGTTAAAGTAGAAAGTGGTAGGGAATGCTATGAAACCTCCTTACTTGATTAGCATTTGAAGAAGATTATTGGATTGTTGTGAAACATCTTTTAATTATTCATGTGTTAATCTTACTTTAATGATCAATCTAATTCATTTCTATGACTTGTTGTAAAATTCGATTGGCAGGCAAGCCTCCTCCATTTTTATTGCAGGTTTTTTAAATGAAAGTGAAGCAAACTGGTGGCTAAAATTTCAGTAGGGAAGAAGAAAGGATTGCTAGGCAAGCCTTCTTTCTTTTGAATAGTTGCATAGTGGCTATAGTGAAGGGTGTTGTAGACTCCATTTGCCCACTCAAATCTTCTCTATAAAAAAAACTAATTTCACCCCTTCTTTTTGGTGATCTCTTCTCCATCTATCCTATTCACTCAATCATATTTTATTTAACTCTCTTCACCATTGTAACTATTTATCAAGCTAGATCTACCTTCGTAATAATTGTTATGCATGCATCCATCATTGTAATTTAATCAAAAGTTCATAAGAGTAAAGAAACACAACACACACACATAAGAACAAACTCATTTAATTGATGTCTTGAATGATGGCTAGATGGTGAATATTCTTTTTCTATTTGTTGTTCACTTCATTTCTGCATATATTATTTACAAGAATAAATTTCTTGTTGTTGAGGTACTCTTAAATTGGTTTCACATTGTGATATAAGCTACAGGATTCCATATTTATTTTAAAATATTTTACTTATATGGCATTCTCACTATTGCTGGCAAATACAGCATTAAAACTCAAAATTTTATTGTGTACATCCCATGCTTGCTATTGCTTGCCATTTAAGAATTAACACATAATATTTCAGATCTAAGAGTATCTTGGTCTTGATCTTGAGCCAAAAAAATATTTTGCTCAAAGCCGACACTTGCCTCTTGCTAAGAAATCATTTGAAGAAACTCTTAGGAGATTCTTCTTGAAACCTAATTCAACATCAAATTAAATTTATTTGTTGGACTCACTTTAAATTGAAGTTGTACCATTGCTCTCTCAATGCCTCTAAGTGATTTTACACTAGTAGTTTACATGCTTGATTAATTCTATTTGGTCAACAAGTAGTTTTATACTTTGGAGGAATTTATTTATTGTCCAAGCATAAAGTTTCAATTGTTGATGTTATTTTCATTGCTTAGCATATGGTTTGATTTAATTATAATTTTACTCGTTTCATGTGTTAATGCTATCTTGGTTTATAGAGCACTTCTAATGATCAATGTCTTGTTGATGAATATTTGCTTATCTTTTTCCATAGATCACATTATTTACATCCATGAACCATCTTAACAAAGGAGTTGGCGCACCATCACACACATACTTTAAATCCTTAGTTATATCATAAATCAATTAAGCCAGTACTTAAAAAGGTAGTCTTTAGTGCCTTGTTCTTTGAGCACTTCATTTAGGAAACCCCTACTATCTAGGAGGGTTTTGTTGGGGACACCTCCCGGGGTTAGTCTGGGATTTCTAGGAGACACGAAGAGAAAGAAATCTGCCCATGTAACACTTGGGGACAGGTCTCTGAGTTTTGTTGATTTAAGCAACTGATTTTCCTTGCAATCGCAAGATTGCTGAATTTTGCAACAACAGTGCTATGTATGCACCATTGTTTAATTTTGGTTATGCTTCAAAATCTCCATGCATTGTTTCACTTTATAGGTTTAATACTTAAATGGACACAATAGATGGGTCCCATTAGGAGTATTAGTGAGGATGTCTCCACATTGACAAGACCCCATAGGGAATGTTAAAGTTGACAAATTTGTTATTTGAGGCAGGGAAGTAGCCCCTCAATTCCTCCTTTTATTATCCATTGTTGTACCACATCTTGTGCATAGTCATTTATTGCAGCGTTACTTGGACTTTGGCATTATGAAGGGGAGCAACCGCCTTTGTCTATAGAGTTGTATTTGTGGCGTTGAATTTCGATGGTTCTCAAGAATTTTGTTTTAGGGTGGAATGATGATGGCAACCTAAATTTGTGAGCATTAAATGACGAATAATCTGCATATGTGGGGATGTCAGCCTATACAAACCTACAGTATGCATCTCTTGACCTGAAATATATTTCTTCATATTTATGCAAGAAGGATGCACAGCTTACCCCTTTTATCCTGCGGCCTACTCCCGATTTGTGGCTTAAGCATATATGTAGGTCAAACCCACCACATGCTCATTTCAAACACAAGCCTTTATCTCAAGTCTTTAACCACGACCCTGCAGCCATGGCAATCTTTGGCTATGGCCTCTACAATTATGAAAGTTCCTAATAGCAATCCTGTATTTATGGAAAAACTGAGCCCTACTTGACCTAAATTCATGGCACTTATTGGTCTATCTCACTGCAATTACGGTTGGCTTGAATTACAACAGGAGCATTATGGAGACGACAACATCACCAAAAACAACGATTGGTTATATGCTTTGCATTCCAATATTTTCTCTAAGAAATGTGGGACCGGTATGAATTTCTTTGCCAAAAGTCCTACTGTACAACCTGTTGCCGCCTAATTCACACTTTAAGACGCAGGAAAGTCACAACCTGCTATGTGTGTCCTTGGGGGCAAGCGAGAGCTGGGGACCACTGTCACC
>LPNX010145202.1:59942-194105 GCA_001517045.1 Pseudotsuga menziesii
GTCAGTTACCCCTGCAGATGGCTCCTTTGTGGCAAGAAGTTTTTCAGTTAGAATTGGCAATTCAAATTTTACATCACCGTACATAATGGATAACTCCGGAGTGACAAATCTAAACAATGCATCTGCACTGTCAAATCGTCCAGAAGGTATAGCATTAGGAGAAACATCAGATAATTCAAAATTTGAGAATGCAAAAGAGGATGAACGGTCCAGCAGAGCATCATATGCCTGAACAGGACCAGTGCTTGCAGACACATCTGCAGCATTACTAAATGGTGTAACATCAAGATTTTCACTCAGTGCTTCCACAGTGGAGGCATGAGCTGTCTGGGCAATACTACCACTTCTGGATGATACAGTATTCGCAACATTATCAAAATGATTACTACTGTCTAGATTATCAGCTGATTCAGTCCCTCTAGATTCTGTAGCCACATGGATAGAAGAAAGACTTGAAGGTGGCTCCAAATGTGAGAATGCAAAAGAAGGTGAGCAGTTGAGAACAGCATCACATGTCTGAATGAAGTTGGTATTTGGAGCAACAGAATCTGCAGCAGTAGCAATCGGTGTGATATTGATATGATCACTCTGTGCTTCAACATTGGAGGTATCAGTTTTCTGGACAATGTTACCACCACAAGAGTATAGACAGTGTGCAACTTCATTACCACTGTCAAGATCAGAAGTTGAATTACTTTCTCTAAACTTTGTAGATTCATCAACAGAAACAAGATTTGAAGATGGCTCCCCGTTTTCAAAACTGTTTTCCGAGGCTGTGCATGATGTCACATTTGCAAAACTATCAGCACATTTGACATCATAAAACTGTATACAAGCTTTTACTTTTGAAGAATCACTAGACAACTCACTAAAGCAAGTAGAAGATTGAACATCGAGAACAGAAGATTCAGCATGCTGTTTTTGTAATTTCTTGTGTGTCTGAGGTACAGTTTCTCTATGCTCAGAATTTATGTCAGAATCAACCTCCTGATTAATCTGACACTCAGAGTCTGTTTCTATTTCTGATTCCATGCTAGTACGAGCATCCACAAAATTGTCCATCTCACTTCCTATATCATCTACTGGATTCGAATCATCTTCAATTTCTCTTTTCCTTTCTTCATTGACTAATACAGCCTTTTGCTCAGTTTGCATGATGTTTAAACTCATTCTCTGAGCCTCTATATCCTTGGCACTGATCTTCAACGACTGAAATGTTGGCACACAGCCCATAGCAAGATTATCTTTCATGCTATCTTCATGAACCATTAATGCATTCTCCCAGTTCTGACAAGATGACAAGGGATCATGTAAGTATGCACTGGGCACATATAGAACCTTAGATACATTTTCTTCCTACCAGTTCAACTAGAAAAGATGGTCCACTCACCTGTCTTGTCCTTAATGTCCGATTACAAGTATTTAATAGGTTTGCAGGGGGGTGCACTGGACCAGCTAGGTCAAGAGATGAATGATGAAGTCTGCAAAGACCAAGATTGTATTATTGAACCATAATGTAATATATTCTTCATTTTTCAAAAAATAAAAAGAAAAAAGAATGCAGTAAATAATTCTGGTATCCATAAAGTGATGCAGCAGCACCCAAAAATATATTTCAATAGAACAATACCGAGTCTTTTTCCTTATGCATCCCTGGTTTTCCTAATAAATCTATGGATCTAGATAAGAAGAAAAGTGCATCTCATACCTGGAGTTTTGTTGTGATGTGACAGCGACTCTTGCAGTCTCGCCATTCCTTCGTCTCCGACCTTTTTTCTGAAATATTGCATCAGCAAAGGCAAAAGACACCAACAAAAGCTATGAGTGAAATTTGCATAGGGCTTACAGTTATTCAGTTGAAATAATTGAAAATCGTATACCTTCAGAAATAAATCTCTGTACATCCTCCTTTAAGAACTTAAAAATACCCTGTATGAAAAATGCTTTGTAATGGAGACCAGTATCATGAGATTCAGCAGGGACTCGTGAGTCTTTCCAAGTCTCGTCTCTCCCAAAGCAGGTACTCACTTCAAACTCTTGGGAAAACTCACCTAAACACTAGACTCGGCTGAAACTCACCCAGACTCTTGGAAACTTACAAAACTTACTGAAACTGCCCTGAACTCTCAAGTTTGACCCCTGGCAGGCACACGGATGATAATATAAAAGTCTTCATTTTCCTTTCTATCATAGTTACATATATTGTGTCGGTGAATATATAGTCGAGGGTCCAGAATATAACTTGTTAGCAATATTGGGGAAAATATCGGAAAACTTCCAAAAAATACAAAAATAATCATTATTTTTCAATTTATTAACATCTAAAGCCACAGCAACATCAAATAAACGCATTGCTACATAAATATGAAAATATAACTAATATATAAGATGCATAAGATGTCAAATGGTACATCATGATCACATATTGACACTAAACTGGAAATTCTGAAATTTGCTCCTGATAGAATGATACAAAATCACATCAAATGATCAAAATAAATGCATCTCATGAGATGAATTGATCAATCATCATGACTCATGAGGCATCTAGATACTATAATGATAAATAATAAGAATCATCTATTCCCTCTACCCCTTTTATGGGCAAAGGGCACCATTCTTCCTCTGGAAACAAGAGGTGGCTGTGTAGGTGCTCTAGATGAGCCTAGGGTGGAATTGAAAGTTCCAACTGCTTGTGTTGTGGTAAAAGGTAATGGGGTTGAGGTGGAAGCCAATGTGAGTTGTCTCCTCCTAGTTCTAGCTACATGTCTTTGTGCAGGTGGTGGCACTTGCTGCACCAGAATATCAATCTCCTCCTCATCCTCTGGAAATGGAACATCCTCCTCTCTCTCCTCCTCCAACACATCTACATCAATGTCCTCTTCTCCCTCCAACCACTCTGGTGCCTCCTCCATTGCAGGCTCCTCAATCTCCACCCTCCATTTAACGGTAGTGTCAATTACATGCAATGAAATAGAAACTGTGTTGGGTACTTTGTCAATCTGATTCACCTGCAGCCTCAGATTGTAGTAAGCATAAACAATGTCATTAAGGAACTCAGTATCTAACCTATATGAAGGCCATAGTTAAGAGGGTGATGATAAATTCAATATTATAATAATTAAAATTTAAAATTAATAAAATTATAACAATTTAAATTTAAATTTTGATTATTGAACAAAAATAATTTGCTGCACTTCTTGGAGTATCTTTTCAAAGACACTCTTGTTGCACTTGTTACGCCTCAAAGCTACTGCAGCATTCCACCAGGGCCAAACCTAAAGCAAGGGGTTTTAATTTTTTATTGTAAAGGCCAAAGTGGGGTTATATTGTATGGATATTTGGATTAGGGGTTGTTGTTCCTCTGGATTGGCCATGGTAGGCTCCCTTGGTTTCACTCTTAGGAGTACTTGGTTTTGTGGCATAGCTAATTGCCTCTTTAGTGTGCAGATGTTCCCATCATGCAGGGCTTTAAGCACATGGGTTGGTGTCCAGAGCTTCTAGGGGTGACCCACTAGGGCACATGACCACCTTGGTTTTTATCCTATAGAGGTAATTGTGTTTTGTAAAGGGTTGTTGTCCCCTATCTAGCACACCTCCTTCACCCACTTGGGCCTCATTTTAGCACAAAAAAACCCCTTCTCTAGCAGTTTGGCTTATGACATCATCCTTCCAAAATTGAGCCTACAAGCTTGGAAAGGGGAGCATTGAGGTATAAAGCACTTCTAGGGGTTAGTTATGGCATGATGTCCCCCTTTGGCTCACTATTTTATCAAGAGAAGCCTTAATTTAGTCAGATTTTCTATTATATGTCTATTCTAGGGATTAGTCCCCAATTTCCGGGGGATTTACTCTAAAAATATTCTAATTTGATGTTGACTTGTAGGCTCAAGAAATTAAAAAGGTTGAGGATGAAAATTATAAATAGATCACCTCGCGTTCATTGTAAATCATCAAGACAAAGGTTAAAGTATGTTTTTTACTCTTTGTTTTTTTCTATGAGTCTCTAATGTGATATGCACTTCTCTTGGGATGCTTCTTTTGGCTTGAAGGTGGATGAAATGATGTTCTAGGGCTTCTTTTTTGCACATGCTAGAGTTTGATGCTAGACTAGTTGGAAGAATTCATGCACAAGTGCGACCTAAGGTCTTCTCCTTGCTCACTTCTTCTTAAATGTTGGTAAGTTATCCTCCTAGCTAGTTTAAATGGTTCTTTTAAGGTGCATTTTTCTGATTGGTTAGGGATTATTGTCGACATTTTGTCTACTTCTGTATGAAGAGAACGTCCTCCTTATGAGTTCTCTATTGCTTATTAGGGCCTTGGACTTTTCATTTTCCCTAGTTACGCTCTCCTACCAAACCCTAGAGGTTGCTAGGTGATGCCCTAGCTTGTGAGTCTTGAAAGACATTTCAAGAGAGGGGCATTGATCATTGATCTCTCAATGCCCTAGAGGTTGAGACAAAAATGATATCCCCTTGCTTGTTATTTAATCAATGTTATCGAAACCGGTCCGGTTCAGGAAAAACAGGTCAGTTTGACCGATTTAGAGGGTTTCTCAATCCGGTCCAGTGCCTGAACCGCCTAGACCATATTTTTTACTCAAACCACCCAAGAACCGGCCAGTTCCGTACGGAACCGGGCCAAAACAGCCGAACCGATTGGTTTTGACCGGTTTAGTACGAAACCGACCAGTCTGTACTGTGGCGTACGGCAGCGGCTAAGAGGCCCACATATCTCAATTTGTATAAAAAAACCCAAAAAACCCTAAAGCTAAGGACCTAAACCCTCATTAGTACTAGTACTATGCTTATTTTTTGGATTGTAGGGACCATTTAGAGCCTCTTTCTTGATGTATCTTGGTTGAGAACTTCAGTGATGTATTGCACTCGGTGCTATTTTGGTTATTTGAACCTGTACTTGCTATGTATATGAGAAACTTTGCATATTTGTGTATTAATGGTTTGGATTCTTATGTGTTCACATTAATATATATGTTTTTTTACAAAATATGAATATTTTGTGTTTTTTAGTCAATCGGTCAGTCCGTAATGTGCCGTACAGCAGCTGCTAAGAGGCCCACATATCTCAATTTCTTTTTTAAAATCCAAAAAAAACCTAAAGCGAAGGACCTAAACCCTCATTAGTACTAGTACTATGCTTACTTTTTGGATTGTAGGGGCCATTTAGAGCCTCTTTGTTGATGTATCTTGGTTGAGAACTTCAGTGATGTATTGCACTCGGTGCTATTTTGGTTATGTGAACCTGTACTTGCTATATATATGAGAAACTTTGCATATTTGTGTATTAATGGTTTGGATTCATATGTACTCACATTAATATATCTGTTTTTTTAACAAAATATGAATATTTATGTGTTTTTTAGTCAACCGGTCGGTCCGTACTGTGTCGTATGGTAGCTGCTAAGAGGCCCACATATATCAATTTTTTTAAACCCAAAACAACCCTAAACCTAAGGACCTAAACCCTCATTAGTACTAGTACTATGCTTACTTTTTGGATTGTAGGGACAATTTAGAGCCTATTTGAACCTATACTTGCTATATATGAGAAAATTTGCATATTTGTGTATTAATGGTTAGGATTCATATGTATTCACATTAATATATATGTTTTTTTACAAAATATGAATATTTTATGTGTTTTTTAGACTACCATTTTTTTCCGATTTTTTTCGGTTTTGGTCTGGTTCACATTTTGGGCTCTTCCAGTTTGATGACCAGTCTGGTTCTAATAACATTGCATTTAAAGACTCTTCTTTCAGTCCATTTATTTGTCTTTTATTTTCTGTAATTTTCTATTAAAAAACCATAAAAATCATATATTGTCAAAAAATCCTAAAAATTCAAATAAATTCAAAAACCTAAAGATATTCGCAACTTTGAAATTTTGGTCCAGCCATCAATTTCGCCCTAGTGGATTTATCCACAGATCTTGAAGGGTGTCCCATTTTTCCCTAGTGCAGTGTGAAGCATGAAATTCTTGAACTAGGGTTTTTGCTAAGTATTTTGCAACTCTGATTAGGAAAAAAGGTTCACCTTAGACCACTTAGCCCTATCCCCTTCAGAGCGCACCTTTCTGAAGTATTGCCTTGGAAGGTGTGAAGCCCTTGCATGGGGATTTGTGAAGTATATTGAAAGTTGTGATATCGATTGATAAACTGAATTAACTCCTTTATTCTGATTTATGTGTCTATACTACTCATTGTTGACTCCATATAAGGAACTAATCTAGTTACAAGGTTGTGGAAGGGTATTTTCATGTGTGATATTTGCAGGTATCATTTAGGGCTCTCCCCTAGGTTTAGTAGTTCCCCTAAAAAGTTGAGAGGTTGGGTTGTGGTGACATTTGGGCCTAGACCTCTCCTATGCTTACCTTCATTGCCATCCAGACCACATTGAGTTGTTGATTTACAACTACTAGTTTGAAGGGTAACAACACTCACATTCTAAAGAGTTACAAGTTTGACTTAGCACCCTAATGGAAATCTCTAAGACTATGCCACCATAGTGTGTCCACCATCTATAATGAATAGAAGGAAAGGAAAGACAACGAACAATCGAGTAACAAATAGATAGAAAGGAAAGAGTAACTACAAAAGTCAATGAAGTTTGAAGGTTTTAAACAATCTGAGTTTGGATGTTTCCGCAGTGGTAGAACATTGTGTTTAGTATTCTGGAATTTCACTATGTTGAAATTTTGAGATGATCGACGTTGTTATCACTCAAAATGGTCCAGAACTCATACGCCCCGAGGAGCTTTCAAAAGAAAAGCAAATACTTGACTTAAGCCCTTGAGGGCTTAGCCTAAAGCTTCATAATCCACGAAAAATACCCATAAGAGTTTAAGAAAAGTGGCACAATGACCAAGTGCTGGAAACCACAAGCCAAGAGGAAAAGGCGCCCAAGGCAAAGCGAGACAAAGTTACTGAGGGTTGCGACCTAGGGCTAAAGTGGTTCAGAGCTATAGGATGAACGAGCAAATCACGTGTGGGATCCATCAAATCAACAATGGAGGGGCCCAATGCATCGTCAAGATGCAAGGAGGTTAGCAAAGACGACCAAGCAGATCAAGCACGGGCCCAAGAGATCAACGGTCGATAGTGAAAGTGCATCTAGAAGAAGCAAGCCTTTTAAAGGCACCGTGAGAAGTCGTTGGCCCAAAACCTCCACGAACACGTGGGTGCATATGATTGATAACAGTTCCTCGTAGCCCTTTCCCAAACTACCTTGCCTCCAAGTCGTTACCACATGGGAAACCGGAGTCATTTCCGCTCAAGGACCTAAAGTGCTAAATAGGCCTCCATGCAAGAGAAGAAAGGACAGCAGGCACCCACATTGACCAACCATAAGCTAATATGTGTCAAGTGGGGTATGCTGACAACATATGACGTCATTCATGCGTGTCGAATAATTGATTGCCAGCTATCCAGATTTGAATTTTGTTCGACGGTTAAAAGGAGGAAAATTCAAATGTTTGTTTTGTGTCCCTGCCAAGAAGAACACAAGGAGCACACATGCACCCATTTGGACCAGTATAGTTAGCAGCTATGCACGGAACACAATCACGAAGACAATCTTTTACCCTTAAAGTAATTCTTGTACTATACATCTCCTTTTCTTTTACCTTGGTGCCAACTGTAAAACGAATTTTACCCTCTAGTAATTCTACCATTCCTGTTTTACTCACCGGTCCCCGCAAATTCTTCTACACATGGCATCCTCGTCCAAAAGCAACCTCCTAAAGCCCCTATTCTCCGGAGATGAGGATATATATGACCATGATGTTGACATCTTCAACACCGCGATCATTGCTTCTGACCTAAATGGCATTATCCGAGAGGCCCAGTCCCAAGTAGTTGTTGATCGAGACCCCTGCCACCTTTGGGAAAGCAATTTAGCCTGAGTCGTTTGTTTGCACACTTTTTATTTCTCTGAATTCATCACTTGGTGCTCAATTCGTTACTTACCCGATAAACGATCCATTCTATCTGCAGGCTATCCAAAATACTATGCATTATAACCAAAGATGCAATCGAAAAGATGATGTGCTTTCCTGATCTCCCATCTTTACAAGTTTTCCATGAAGAAAATTTAGCCACATCTTATAAAGCCTTGAAACCACTTGAAAGAAACCATATTTTAGCTCAGCACATGGAGGGGTTTCCAATCCCTACCTCACCATCTCCTTATAAAACAATGAATTTTTCTGATAATTCAAAGAAATCCATATCCCTAATCTGCACCATACTAGGGTATTGCAATGACAGTACTATGGATGGCATTGTTTTAAGTTTCCTAAGTTGCCTAACCCCTACAGTCGAGGTAATGCCTCCAAAATTTGACCTATGCAGTCACCTCCCAATTGTCAAAGCTCCCTGTTGTAGAACAATTTCGATATTCGTCCTACCTTTTCAGCATGTTTTTCTATCAAAATTATGAGCATTACAAAAGCCTGAACCTAAAGGTCAAAGATGAAGCAAGAAATCAGCTGCCTGTTTATGTTTGGAATGACCTAATCCTAAGAAAACCTGGAAATCCAAATTACAAAGGGTTTGCAAACAAAGTCATGGCCAAAACATACACTTTGATGCATGACTCCCACTAAGAATGTTTCCAAAAAATAAGACGCTCCTACAATTGAGTCCATATGTGAGGGTAGAAGACTGATGTTAAGATTTCATATGCTTAGCTAGATATCATTAGTGTTTAATCCAAATTCACAACATTAGCATATGCGGAATCACTGAAAGAAACACAATGACAAGATAGACAGATTTATCATGGAAAACCCTCAAGGGAAAGAAAACCCAGCAAAACTTCCTCTATATAGATGTATAAGATAAGACCCCAAAAACAAGTGATCCTCCTCCTTACTAGTATGTCTCTCTCTCTCCTATGCGCTATACACAAGTGAGTGTGTGTTTAAATGAGGAACATAGTTCCTCTATTTATACTCTTTTTGTCACTTGAATTTTAACCTAACAAGTCGGCCCCACTAAACTGACAGGGCCGACTTCACCTAGGAAGACTCAAAACAGTATTATATTATATTCATTAGGGTACTATTGACCCGACTTACAATGGAGGTTATACCTCATGACTCTATGATGACCAAATACAATAGTAACAAATACATTAGTAAAATACATTTAGAATATTCTTTGAAGTTACAATATTTCAACACTCCCCCTTAACGAGATGGGTATTCTACTAACAACAACATCATTAACTATAGGAGTAACGAGAGAGAGCATCTTCAGCAGTATCAAGGTAATACATCTATACGTCATAGGAATTTTTCAACAATCATCAGCAACTGGAATAGTTACTGGAATATCTTCAATATCTTCAGTACAGGAACATCATCTTCTACAGCACCGATTCTTCATCTTTTGCAGCACTCAATCACTTGACCCTTTGCAGCAACACTTCGATCTTTCGATCCCTTATAGCAGCACTTCGATCTTCTTGATCCTTTGCAGCAACACTTCGATCTTCTCGATCCTTTGCCGCAACACTACCCGCAATACACATGATCTCTTTGCGGGATGATCAATCCCTATCAATTTAGGACATAGTTCCAAGGATGATGCAATTCTCATCAGCCTACTCCCCCTTAACGAGGAGGGTCCATAGCATCGACCAGCTGGATCGTCTGCAAATGAATGCGGGACCACATCGTCTACAACTGAAGGTAGATATCATCTGCAAATGAATGCAGGACCTATCATCCGCAACTGAATGCAGGACTCATTGTACACCATCCTCAGCCTATTAGAGTTAGGACCACTCCCAAGCGAGTGTTATTTTCTATGGCATCTACAAGTGAATGTAGGAACACTCTCCATGCGAGAGTATCATCTGCAACTAAATGCAGGACCTGTTGTCTACAACTAAGTGCAGGACTCATCGTAGACCATCCTCAGCTTGTTAAAGCTAGGACCACTCCCAAGCAAGTGTTATTTTCTACGACATCTACAAGTGAATGTAGGAACACTCTCCATGCGAGAGTATCGTCTGCAACTAAATGCAAATCTCATCCGCAACTGAATGCAAGACCTATCGTCCACAACTGAGTGCAGGACTCATCGTAGACCATCCTCATCTTTTAAAGCTAGGACCACTCCCAAGTGAGTGTTATTTTCTACGGCATCTACAAGTGAATGTAGGAACATCAGCATCTGCAGGCGCACTTGGCCTCTTTTATACTGGAACATCACTGCCATATGATCATCAATGACAGTCTCATCATCATTCCCCCTTTCTGGGGAGGTTTGTATCATCAACCTGCTCTGCCTTTCCGAGGAGGGTTCGTATCATCATCGTCCCTTCTTGCAAGGAAGGTCTGTAACATCAACATCATTGTTACTCCTTACAAGGAAATTCTTTTCGAACTACACCAAGCTTGTCATAGAAGTATTCAAACTTTACTCGAGATAGAGGCTTGGTCAGCATATCAAAAACTTGCTCATCGATACTCACATACTGGAGTTTTATAGCTCCCTTTTGTACCATATCCCTTATGTAAAAATATCGGATTTCTATGTGTTTTGATTTATCATGAAACACAGGATTCTCTGTCATCTTTATACAACTCTGGTTGTCACATAGAAACACTGCGGTATCCAACTCCATGTCAAATAGACCTAACATCAACTTTCGAAGCCATATGGCTTCACAACTAGCGAAGCAAGCTGCTATGTACTCTACTTCAGTCATGCTAAGAGCAACACTGGACTATTTCTTGCTAAACCATGAGATCATGGCGGATCCCAGACAATAACATCCACCTGAGGTGCTCTTTCTTTCTGCGGCACTTCCTTGCCAATCTGAATTCGTATATCCATACAATTTGTAGTCATGATCTCTATCATAGTATAGTCCAAAGTCTATCGTACCTTTTAGGTACCTCATCACATGCTTTGCAACTATCAAGTGAACACGTCTAGGTTTAACTAGATATTGACTCAGGGTGTTCACAACAAGGCATATATCTAGCCTAGTATTTGTCAAATATATTAACGACCCAATAATCTGTCTGTACTGAGTCACATCCACTAAATCTGATGATTCATCAAATAACAGCTTTAGGGTGTGGCCATGGCTTTACAATCCAACATAACAAATATTTTTAAGATTTCTACTGCATACTTTCCCTAGTTCAGAAAGATTCCTTTTGGGCTCTGCCACACTTCTAGCCCGAGAAAATAGTGCATCAATCCAAGATCTTTCATCTCGAATTCTTCAGCTAGACTCTTCTTGCTTTCTGCAATACATTTCTCATTTCCTATCAAAAATATATCATCCACATATAGTAATAATATGACAGGTTTATCATCCATAACCTTAAGGTAAAGGTTAGGATCAACTTTACTTTTGGTAAAGCCCAAGCTTGTCAAGAAGCTATCTATTCTTCCATACCAAGCTCTAGGAGCTTGCTTTAGTCCATACAGAGCCTTCTTCAACTTACATACATGAGTCACTCTCGACTTCAAATCCTTGTGGTTGTTCGATGTATACGTCTTCCTCAATCCCACCATTCATGAAGGTTTTCTTTACATCCATCTGGTGTAGATTCCACTTCATCATGGAAGCAAGTGCCATGATGGTTCTGATGGAAGTGTACCTTGCTACTGGCGCAACTGTCTCTTCATAATCAATTCCCTCTTTCTGAGAGAATCCTCTGGCCACAAATATTGCCTTGTATTTTTCAATACTTTCATCAGCTGCATGTTTTATCATGTAGATCCACTTGGAAGATACCACACTCTTATTTTCTGGTTTGGGTACTATATCCCAAACATCATTCTTCGTTATTGACTGCTATTCTTCCGTAATTGCTTCTACCCATTCTTTGTTTTGTACGGCTTCCTCGTAACTGGTGGGTTATTGATTTACAATATCACACATCCAGGCCACATAGTTGGAAAATGGCTTTGATCTCTTGCTTGTTCTTGCGGATCCTTCTGAGGCTCCATACTTTTCTGCTTCTTGTATGATTTCTCTTACCCAAGTAGGTTTTCTCTTTCAAGATATGTCCATAGTAGAGGTTTCCTGAGGTTCTAACATATCATGAACTTCTGATGCTACTATTTGAGGAGAGGGTTCAGCTTCTACCTTTCTAGGAGGTACATCCTCTTCATGTACTTCTTCAAGCTGACACCTTCTGCATTTCTTAAGAGTTGTTTCTTCGTCAAATGTTACATCCCTACTAATCTCTATATGACGGAATCCTGAAATGTATATCTTGAAGGCTTTGGAGACTTCACAGTATCCAACAAATATTCCCTTCTTTTCGGAAGGATCCAACTTTGTTCTCTTTTCTTTTGGAATGTGAACATATACTAGACAGCCAAATATCTTGAGATGGCTCACTTCAGGTTTCTTTCCTGTATACATTTCTTCAGGAGTCTTGAATCCAAGGGCACTATGAGATAATCTATTTTGCACATACACAGTTGTTCTTATTGCTTCATCCCATAAATGTATGGGAAGGTCTTGATCATGAATCATTGTCTTCACTGCTTCCATAATGGTTCTATTCTTTCTTTCCGCAACACCATTCTATTGGGGATTGTAGGGAGTGGTTAGTTCCCTCTTGATTCCAGCTTCTTTGCAGAAGGCTTCAAATTCTTTTGATGTATATTCTCCACCATTATCTGTTTTGAGTGTCTTGATTCTTCTTTCTAAATGGTTCTCTATCAAGGATTTGATCTCCTTGAATTTCCCGTACACTTCACTCTTTGTCTTCAAGAAGTATATCCATGTCTTTCTTGAATAGTCATCAATAAATGTAACATAATATTCATATCCACTTAAAGATGTGGAGGGCATAGGACCGCATACATCAGAATGAATTAATTCCAACGTACCTTTAGTCTTTGTTTCACTCTTCGAAAATAGATTCTTGATGTTCTCTCCTCTTGCACATCCTTTGCAAGTACCTTCATGATCGATCTTCAAATCTAGCAAACCTGTTACCACCTTGCTCATATAGGGTAATGCTTTGTAGTTGATGTGGGCAAGCCTTCTATGCCATAGTTCACTTGAGCTAGTGATCTCATGGACAAGGGTTGTTTCTGGATGTCCCTTGAGTTTGTAAAATCCTCCTTCTTCACCAATGACCACAGCATCTTCAATTGTCTTTCCTTTGGTCCACATGAGTACTTGTCCATCTATAAAAGCAACTCTATATCCTCTCTTATCTAATGTTGAGATGAAAAGTAAGTTCTTTTTCAAACCTAGTACATATAGTGCTTCCTTCATCTTCATGGAGGTTCCAGATTCAAGCTTGTAGCTTGAGTCACCAATGCCTTTGATGGGATATTGATAGTCATCTCCTAATGATACTTTCTGAGGAGAGTTCTTCTCTTCAAGTCTTGACAGAGTTTGTTGCTTCCTTGTCATGTGCTTTGAAGCACCACTATCAATAAGCCATGTATCCTCTCCAGGTATTACAGACCCAGAGAGTGCAAAGAATAATACATATTCTTCTACATCTTCTTATTTTGCTTGTCTCTTTCGAGGTCTTTCTTCTTCTTCATCCTCATCTTCAGCTAAATGAGCATGATGTCTTTTGTTGTTCTTCTTCTTCAATGGACACTCTTTGGCAAGGTGTCCTATCTTATGATAGTTATAACATTGATATTTGGAGTAGTCTTTCTTCTGACTGTTTTCTCTTTTTCTTTCAAACTTCTTTGGAGGTCTATACTCCTTGTGACTATCCTTCTTGAAGTTTGATTGCCTTCTTCTGGTATGGGTCACTAAAGCTTGATATTCTTCTTTAAGTAGAGCTTCTCTGTTAGCTACTCTAGCTTCCTCTTGGATGCAATCTTCCCATACAATGTCGAAGTCCATACTTTCTTTACTGGCACACATAGTCTGTATGAATGAATCCCAAGGTCTAGTGAGACCATTGAGAGAAGTTATAACTAGTTCATCTTCATCAAGGGAGTCTCCAATGGCATCTAGTTGTTCGTTGAACTGGGAGACCCTTGTGAAGTAATCTTGAATGGATTCTCCTTTACTCATCTTGGTATCCTTCAATTCAGCTCTCAAATTCATCTTTCTGTTGATGTTCTTTCCCTCATACATTTGCTTTGGTGTCTCTTTAGATGACACTTGAGAGATCAAGTGATCTTTGATAGAATCAGCAATGATCCTCATTGCCTTAATTAGGTCCTTCTTGTTAGATTTTTATCATTTAAGCAATATGATCTTAGGATCTTATCTGAGAGAATAACATGCACGGCAATCAACCACAAGAGATAATAGACACAAAGATTTTCCTCGAGGAAAACATAAAGGAGAAAACCACGCAACTTCCTCAGAGATAGAATAAGCACCAATGGCAGCAGTAAAACCCAAAGACAGAAAAGATGATCTCCACCAATTGTTCTCTCTCTCTTGTCCCAACTCCTTCTCTCTCACTCATGCGCTACAACTGAGTGTGAGTGTATGTGACAAATAGAGAGGCTCACTCTCTATTTATACTAGTTTCCGACTTGACAATTACTTACCAGGGCTGACATCTCTAGGAGAGTCTAATAACCCTAGTGCCCCTCAACTATGGGGACTCTGCCCCCCGATCAACAAGGAGGGTTAACCTCAACTCAATTGTGGGGACTATTGCCCCGACTTACAATGGAGGGTTAACCTTAATGACTTTACATGACTTTATTATATTAATGACTCCCAATAGGAACATCGAGGTACAATGAAATACAATTGATTCTCCCGATAGGAACATTGGGGTACAATATAAGATATACAAGTGAATACATTCCGAAGTTACACATACATCAACACTCCCTCTTAACTAGGAAGGTATTCTCTTGACACAATTCATCAGCACAAGTCTTCTTCTCTGGATCATCATCAAAGCTGGATCATCACTGGATCATCATCAAAGCTGGATCATCACTGGATCATCACCGGATCATCATCATCATTGCTCCGCTATCTCGATCAAATGGTGTTATCTCTCAATTCTACTCGTCACAGGAAGTTCTACAGAGCTAGCCATTTGTCATGATGGTTGTAGGCCTAACCTCCACGTAGGTCTTCATCTTATTTAGCATTTATATCTAACCATGGGAGGAACACATCTCGCAACCATGTCAGAAAGGCCCGCCCAGCACTCACATCTGACCATGGGAGGAACACATCCCGCAACCATGTCAAAAAGGCCCAACACTCACATCTGACCATGGGAGGAACACATCCTGCAACCATGTCAGAATGGCCCACCACTTATATCCAATCATGGGAGGAACACATCCCGCAACCATATCGGAAAGGCTCAGCACTTATATCCAACCATGGGAGGAACACATCCTGCAACCATGTTGGAAAGGCTCAGCACTTATATCTGACCATGTGAGGAACACATCCCGCAACCATGTCAAAAGGGCTCTGCACTTACATCTGACCATGGGAGCAACACATCCCGCAACCATGTCAGAAGGGCTCTGCACTTACATCTGACCATGAGAGGAACCAATCCAGCATTCATGTCAAAAGGGCTCTGCACTTACATCTAACCATGGGAGGAACCAATCCTACCACCATGTCAAAAGGGCACACGAACGCATCACTTCCCCTTGGAAGGAACCTTCTCCCTGAAGTACTCAAACTTCACTCTGGCCATTTCTAGCATAGATTCACATCAGGGATGATTACGTCCAAGGATAACCTACGAGCTTCGCCAGGACCGATTACATCCGAGGACAACCTACAGGATCGTTTACGTCTGAGCAACCTATGAGCTTCGCCAGGATTTTATGCTCAAACAACCTGTCTCACCGACTATGATAGAACTCCCTCTTTCGAGAGATATTGATCTGGATCACAAACTGGAGCTTCTCTGCTCCTCTCTCAGCTATACTCAGCGCCATGCAAGATTGCTTCCTGCTAAACCAAGAGATCACACCTAATCTCATACTGAAGCACCACCCCGAAGTGCTCTTCCTATCAATGGCACTACTTGTCCAATTCGAATCCACATAACCCTCCAGGTTAATCTTCTGATTCGCCTCATACTTGAGCCCATAATCAACTGTACCCTTCAGGTACCTCAGAATATGCTTTGCAGCAATAAGGTGAACATGTCTCGGATCTGTCAAGAACTGGTTCAATCTATTCACAGCAAAGGAAATATTTGGTCTCGTATTCGTTAGATACATCAAGGAACAAATCATCTGACGATACATCATAGCATCAACCGTCTATGATGAAGCAACACTCAATAGCTTCAGGTTCAATGTCATAGGTGTGGTCATGGCCTTGCAATCCATCATCTAAACCTCTTCAGGGTCTCTACTGCATACTTCCCTTGTCCCGGGGAGATTACATCCGCATTCTGCCACACCTCCATGCCTAGCAAGCTTTCCCTTCTTGCAACTTTAATGAGTTCCTCTTTTCTTGTCAAGAATAATTCATCGACATATAAAAGGAGCATCATTGGTCTTCTACCTTCAACCTTGAAGCAAAAGTAAAGCCTAGAGTCATTAGTAATCTGTCCGTCCTGTCGAACCATGTCGAACCTCGGGATCTTCTGCAGTCACTCCCTCTGAAGCGGAGCATCATTCTCCCTCTTCCTTTCGTACTCTATGCATTGACACATTCTGTACTAGAGTGACAAGTAGCTTCCTCTGCTACTAATATTCTATGTATCCATCTAGGGTCACTGGATACCAAGATCCTCTATCTTGAACCTTTTCAAAAGTTCTTCTCGCACCCATCTGTGAGCTTGTCATCCTCTATAGGATCTCATCTTCAACCTTGTAGCAAAGGTTAAGATCTTCATCACTCTAGGTGATCTTCAAGCTCCTCATGTATGTGTTATCCCATGGGTGTCTTCTGAGCTCGTACAAGGCCTTCTTTCATTTGCACACATGATTCTTCCTGTCATGTGTCTTAACTTCTAGTGGCTACAAATGTCTCTTCGTAGTCTATGCCTTCTTTCTGTGAGAAGCCTCGTGCCACGAATTTTTCCTTGTATCCCATGATGTTGTCATCTAATGCATGCTAGATCTTATAAATCCATATGGAGGACATTACGGACTTCCCTTCAGGTCTCGATACTACATCCTAAACATCATTCTTCTTGAACTGGTACTCTCCTTCCCTTTCTTCTGGGCTACTTCTTCATAGCTGGAAGGCTCTGCATCAATGATGTCGCTCAACAATGTCACATAACTGCACTATGTATGAAACCCCTTCTTTCTTTGAAAGTATCATCATATTATTCTTCATCTTGGATTATTTCTCGAACTATTGTCACTTGTTCTTTGGAACAAGTCTCATCATTCTTTGCTTGTAGGCGATTGTACGCGATCTTTCCTACAAGTCAGATGCACCAATTGTATGGTTAGCAACATTTCATAAGGCATATTCACAATGAAAAATTCTTATGCATAAAGATATAATCATGCAACTATTTTAGCCAATACAACATTCATCCATATCTCACAGAAACTTTCTAGATGCCTTCTATCTCTACCAAGACAACATTGAGATTGTGCACTAATCCAATATGTCAGCAAAGAGGTTTCATTCTAGATAAGTAGCAATGGAGAGTTGTATAGCACCATGAGCTACTTACCCATCATATGCATATTAGTAGTATACTGTCATTAATGCAAACATTCTATCATGCATAACACATCAACTGAATATGAACAACTGCATAACAAAATAATATCATGAAATGACAATTGAATACTTATCTTTATTTGATTTGTGGGTAGACTCCTTCTTTCAGCTTCATCATCTTCTTCATTCATAACAGCATCATTTCTTATCCAAATGCTTAAGAGGTTTCTTCAAGAATTGAGTTCTTCATATTCCTCATCGCTTAAGGGATCTTCTTTGAATCGTGAGCACTTGATCTTCAGTTGCTCCCATCTTCTCTTCTCTTATTATGGGTCGAGCTTCTTCTTGTGTGCGTTCTTCCCAGAGTCTACGGAAAGCAATCACTTCCTTCTGGCACATATTCTTCGAATGAATGAATCCTATGATGCTGGGAGGCCATTCAAGGTGGTTATCACAATTTCTATATTCTCTACTTCTTCATCCACTGCTTCAAGTTGTTCTTTGATTTGAGAGACCCTTGTAAGGTTTGACCGTATGGTCTCTGCATTCCAGATCTTTACGTTCTTCAACTGGTTTCTCAAAGTCATCTTCTAATTTATGTTCTTCCCTTCAAATAGCTTGGTCAAGGAATCAAACATCTTTTTAGGTGTCTTTAGGGAAAACACTTATGGTATAAGGTGATCCTTGATTGAATCAACAATGATCTTCTTGGCCTTGACCAAGTTCTTCTTGTGTAAGGCTTTAGCCTCATCTCCCTCTGGAAACTGAAACCTTTCCACTTATGTAGGTGTCCAATTCATTTTCTTCAAGAACCAGTGAGATCCAATACTGCCATGCTTGGAAGTTGTCAGTTTCACCAAGCTTCTCACCAAGCTAGTGTGATTAGTCATTTTGAAATGAGAACCTCAAAAGTAAATAGCAAAAGATTAGATATTACCGATTTGAGGTGTTCATCCTGGTTCCAGAGCTGGCTGATCTAGGGTTTGTCAAAGAAACCCTAATTTTCAAAATTTGGAATCTTTCTTATCTGATTGGATAGAAAGATGCACCTCCTCAAGGAGAGTTGTCCAATGTACTCCTTTTTTTAAAATAGAGGGAAGCTCCCGAAACAAGAAGCCCTAGTTTTTCAATTTCCTCTGCAAAAATGCCTGATATTGTTTCTGCGGTATCTCCAAAAGTACTACTCCTCTGTGTCTGAAACTTCGCACTGCAATAGCCTCGCCTGTCCTCTTTCCTACACCACAGGTTTGAGCAGAATTGGTTTCTCTAATTGGGACTTATGAGCGTTTTCCCAAGGTGAATTGTTTCAAAACTGTTCAGCATAGCGAAGATGTACACACTGACGTGTCATTGTTTCATCATCAGGGTCTGAAATGTTTACCACAAAAACTACAGTCCGTGCCCTATCTAGAACATCTTGCAAAATTTCATTTGAACCTTCGTAGCCCGAGATATAACAATTCTCCCTAGGCGTCCTATTTAGGGATGAATCCTGGGAGGGAATGGAACCCTGATTTAGAGGAATCATATCACCCAGAATATAGCGAATCTGAGGCTGAAAGTTTTACACAGGGTACATCAGGATTTTACCTTCGGCCTATGAAAAGTTCGGCCCCTGAGACTTCTTCAATCCCAAGATATAGTGAATGTACCAAAACTACCAGTTTTAGTATTTTAGGGTTTTTAAGGCTCGGGGTCAAACTAGGGTTTGACTTTCCCAGAGTTTTACTCAACCAAAAACTTCGACCTTTGTATCTAAACTTCGATTTTGATGAGGAGAGCAATCCTATGTTGGGCTCACTCAAAAATTCCTCTTCTGTAAAAAGCCCTAATTTCCCGCAGCAAAAACTGAAAATGCCCAGAATCAAATTCTGCTTCGACAAAAAGATGGGCCCTTCAATGGAGAGTTAGCCTAGCCTCCTTTTGTTGATGGATTGTGGAGAGAGACCCAAAAAGTAAGAATCCCTAGCTTCTGCAGCTACACAGTGTCTTCTTCTCAGGTTAGCTCTGATACCATGTTAGATTTTTATCATTTAAGCAATATGATCTTAGGATCTTATCTGAGAGGATAACATGCATAGCAATAAATCACAAGAGACAACAGACACAAAGATTTTCCTCGGTGAAACCATAAAGGAGAAAACCACGCAACTTCCTCAAAGATAGAATAAGCACTAATGGCAGCAGTAAAACCCAAAGATAGAAAGATGATCTCCACCAGTTGTTCTCTCTCTTGTCCCAGCTCCTTCTCTCTCACTCATGCGCTACAACTGAATGTGAGTATATGTGACAAATAGAGAGGCTCACTTTCTATTTATACTAGTTTTCGACTTGACAATTACTTACCAGGGCTGACATCTCTAGGAGAGTCTAATAACCCTAATGCCCCTCAACTGTGGGGACTCTGCCCCTCGATCAACAAGGAGGGTTAACCTCAACTCAATTGTGGGGACTATTGCCCCGACTTACAACGGAGGGTTAACCTCAATGACTTTGCATGACTTTATTATATTAATGACTCTCTCGATAGGAACATCGGGGTACAATGAAATACAATTAATTCTCCCGATAGGAACATCGGGGTGCAATATAAAATATACAAGTGAATACATTCCGAAGTTACAAATACATCAACACTTATGGTGCTTCTCCTTAGCTTCATCTTCTTCCAGTTCTGCTACTTCATCTTTGATGTATTTGTCAAGATCATTCTCTCTAAGAATGAGATCAATCCTATTCTTCCATGCTCGAAAGTTTTCTATGCCTTCCAGCTTGTCCTCAAGCTTAGTGCTTGGGGCCATCTTATCCAGGAGGTCACTAAAAAATTGAAATTTCTCAAAATGAAAAGCTGACCTTACCAGGAGATGCGCTTGACTGAGGCGAGTTGGTTGGTCCACTTGGTTTCTGGAGATTCCAAATCTTCACCCTTCAAAACTTGCTTGCGAGATTTAAGTTTCTGTAGATTTTTGGTTCTGGTTTTCTGCAGTTTTCTAGTTCAAGGTCAAACTAGGGTTTGGCTTTCCTGGAGATTCACCCACTCAAAAACTTTGATCTAGGGCTCAATAGATGCGCTACAGGGAGGCGCAACTTTCTATGCAAGCAGATCTTTAAAATCTCAAATTTTACAGAAACCCTAATTTCTTGTCGAAGGGAGAGGAGAGAGAGTTTCACCTTGTGAAAGTTGTTCTATGCAGGCTAGCTATGATACCATGTTAAGATTTCATATGCTTAGCTAGATATCATTAGCAAGATATCACATATTCACAACTAGGGCAGAAAAGAGGAGCGGAAGAGTTCCATATAGATATAAATATTGATGAGACTGAGTAGGGACCCCAAAGTAAAGAGGCAAGAACTAAAGGGGGAGAAGAGGCAAACAAGCGTTGGTGGAGAAAGAAAGGAGTGATGAGATCCCAAAAGAATTGGTTGAGTTGTTGGAGCAGCCACCGGTTAGAAGGGATGTGCCATCAATTACTGTCACCCATTATACCTCCATGGAATTTATAGTGCCTCAAATACAATAGGCCTCACCCTCTATAAGTCTAGTACTGATAAAATCATACCTTCAAACCATATATTTGAATATAAGAACAAGAAGTCTAAGCATGGTCAAATATATTAGAGAGGTGGGAGCATCAGAGAAGCAATTATTGACTATGCAAAATCACAAAGATGACATTTTCATAATGTCAAACCTAGAACCCAAAGTTCATATGCCTTCCACATTTAGTGACTGGAGAGCAAATGCTTATAAAGTGGACTTCAAACAGTTTGGTATACTGGATAAGGTAGATTTTTACAGGAAAGCTAGTGATATGATGTGTAAAGATGTATTGCAATATGTTGCTATTGAAAAGAGGTTGAGGATGGCAATGCATAAATTTTAACAACTGTTAAAAGCAGAGAGGGTAGTTGTTAAAGCAAAGCAAGTGACTATCAAAGAGAGAGAATAAAATTGTAGCTTTGGGAGTGGATACAACAGAAGTTTCCCATGCCAAATCTCTCTTGCAATAGAAAGATAATGAAATTACCTTAGAAAGCTATTGAAACTTCCTGGAGCAAAACCAATCCAAACCCTAAATTGTTGAAGGCGCAAGAAGAAAAGGAGAAAATATATGAAAACATGAGGCAATACAAGGACCATGTAGAGGAGTATGAGAATAAGATAAATGGCTTAGAGCTGCAAATTTCTACCTTAAAGATGAAGAAGACATCATTGTCTCTTGCGCCTATCCCTCCAGCATCATCCCTCATCATGCAAGGGATCACTTAGCCCGTAGGGGAGATAGAGCAAATCCCAAAGGAGTATGAAAAACAAGCTTCAGTAGAACAAGTAGTGGAGGAAATGGAAGAAGATATCCTCACTCAATAAGTAGATAATAAGGATAGCATAATTAAGGAGCTAAAAGATGAGTTAACTCAAAAAGAAAAGAGGATTAAAGAGTTGGAAAAGGAATTAGATGATAAAGATGACTCAATTGATGACTTGGAAAATGAGAGGGATGATTTAAAGAGCCAAGTCACCAAGCTACAATTGGATATGCAAGGAGAAGAGCTATTGAGAAGAACCAAAAAAGTTTTGTGGGACAAAATAGCTCAAGAGCTCTCAACAAATGGGATCATTGTGATGTGATCCAAGATGAATTGAAGATGGCCCAAACAACTCGAGAGGAAATAAAGAGCATAGAAAAGGAGCTTAGGAATATGCCAAAGCAAGCAACAGAGATAATTGACTACATGAATAATAGAACCAAAAGGCAATTGAAAGAGCTGCGAATTTCAAATAGAACCCACTTAATAAAGGTGGCAAATCAAATGATTATCAAGCAAACATTGTTGAAAAGAACTCAACAAAATAAAGGCCTTGACTTCAAAGGTGTCTTCTTTCAATGGTATTTTAAATGATGTCATCAAATTAGGTATGCCACATCCATGGGATGGCAATGGGGAAATGTACAGGAAAGAAGAATATAAGGCAAAGCTAATACAATTTGATATACTAGGAGTAATAAGTGGAGATTGTTATAGCGGGGGCTTAAACAATATAGAGATTAGACAGAATAAACAAAGAATAATGACACACATAATAATGAACACAGAGATTTAACATGGTAAAACCCTTGAGAGGGAAACATCCACAAAGCAAGTGTATCAGTCTTCTTGTTATTCAAAGATGGAGATTACAATCTTCTTTGCAGCAGCATATAGCTATTCTTCTCTTTTGGATTCACATCAACTCTTCAATATCATCTATTGCCTCTATGGACTTACACATAGCCATATAAAATTGTCCATTCTAATTTTTGTTGCCTTAAAGCAAAAAAAAATTAAAATATAAAAAACTGGATAATGCTAAATCTATAAGCCAGGAAAAAATCAGTTGTTGCTAAACTCGAAAAATGCCAACTATCTTTTTGGGAAATTGGATCTCATCATTATCTACAATCTCCACCTTGACAACAATTTACCTAATACCTTGCTCTTTCTCTTTCATCACCTTTTCTGCAAGCCAAGAGAAGCTATGCACCACCACAACTTCTCTAATGCAACTGGTTTCGTGAACATGTCTGCACAATTCTTTCGAGTGTGGACCTTTTCAAGAAGTACTCCACCTTCATCAATAACTTGTCTTACAAAATGATACTTCATAGAAATGTGTTTCTTTTACTGTGATAAGCTAGATTTTTAGCGAAATGAATAGCACTTTGACTGTCACAGAAAACTTTTACCTTATTCTGTATCCTTCCAAACTCACCAAGCAAACCTTTCAACCAGATTGCCTCTTTGCAAGCATGTGAGATGGATACATACTATGCCTCTGTAGTGGATAAAGCAACAACATTTTGTAGCTTTGACATCCAACTTATAGGACCACCTGCAAGAGTAAAGACATAACCTGAAGTGGATCTCCTCTTGTCCAAGTCACCAGCAAAATCTGAATCAACATAACCGCAAACTTCATCACTTGAACTATCAAAGGTGATACAATAATTGCTTGTACCTCTGAGGTACCTAAGCACCCATTTCACTGTTGGCCAATGCTCTTTTCCTGGATTTGCCATGTATCTACTGACAGCACCAACTACATGTGAAATGTCTGTTCTAGTACATACCATCAAATACATCACACTTCCTACTGCATTAGAATATGGTACACAAGACATATACTACTTTTCTTCATCATTACTAGGACACAAACCCGAAGAAAGTTTATAATGAGAAGACAAAGGGATGTTAATTGATTTCACTTTATCCATACCAAATCTTTGAGGTATTTTCTCTGCATACTTCTCTTGTGATAACCACATCTTACCATTTTTTTATCTCTGTGTATCTCCATGCCTAAGATTAGTTTTGCTACTCCTAGATCCTTCATATCGAACGTCCTAGCCAGTTGAGCCTTCAACCTGTTAATCTCAACCATGCTCTTGCTTGCAATGAGCATATCATCAACATATAGCACCAAGATAATGAACATGCCATTTTACAACCTTTTATAGTAAACACAATGATCATACTCACTTCTGGTAAAATTTTGGCTCACCATGAAGGAATCAAACTTCATGTACCACTGCCTGGGAGACTATTTCAGGCCATACAATGACTTTCTGAGCTTCCAAACCAATCTACCTTTCTGATTTTGAACAAATCCCTCTGGTTGTTCCATGTTAATGTCCTCATCCAAATCTGCAAGTAGAAATGCAGTTAAAACATCTAGCTGCTCTAACTCAAGATCAAGTAAAGCAACCCATGCTAACATTAACCGAATAGAAACCAGCTTAATGACTGGTTAAAAAATTTCATGGAAATCAATACCTTCCTTCTGAGAGTACCCTTTTGCTACAAGTCTTGCCTTGTGTTTTGCGACCTTGTCATCAACACCTTTCTTCAGCTTGTAGACCCACTTGCAACCAACAATTTTTCTGTCCTTTGGAAGTTCCACCAGGTCCCATGTTTTATTCTTTTCCAAGGCATCTATTTCTTCTTTCATTGCTAATTTCCACTTAGCACTTTCAAACACCTGCATTGCTTCCTGA
Organism: Pseudotsuga menziesii; assembly: GCA_001517045.1. NCBI lineage: Eukaryota > Viridiplantae > Streptophyta > Pinopsida > Pinales > Pinaceae > Pseudotsuga > Pseudotsuga menziesii. The sequence goes on from LPNX010145202.1 coordinate 84,595, forward strand.
TAACAACTAGTTTCTCCATCGTTAGTAATCGATGCAACAGATGTAACAAAATCATCATACCTTCTTGGAAAATTTTTGACCCGTGTAGACTTTCGCAAAGTTGGTTGTGACAATTCCTCAAATTCTTGGAATTTTTTTGTCTCTACATCTTCTTCGGGAGCATCTTCATGATCCTCCTCTCTTATAGATGACCAAGTCTGCAACCGAATTTGTTGAATTTGTAGTTCTTTTTCCTATTTCATTTCACCATCTTCCAAATCTAACTTTATGAGTGACATTTCATCAAATACAACATCTTTGTTAATGATGATTTTGTGGGCAGTAGGATCCCACAATCTGTATCCCTTAACACCATCACCATATCCAACAAAGACATACTTCTTTGATTTTGGATCTAACTTAGAGCACTGACTATTTGGAACTAGAGCATAAGCATCACAACCAAAAACTTTAAGATTCGAATAATCAAAGGGTGTCATGTCCATACCTCTTCAGGATTCTTACAATCTATTGCAATTGATGGTGATCTATTTACCAGATAGCATGTTGTAAGAACTGCCTCTACCCACAATTCCTGCTGCAACTTGGCATTACTGAGCATACACCTTGCTCTCTCTAGAAGAGTCATGTTCATGCATTCAGTAACACCGTTTTGTTGCAGAGTATAGATCGTGGTTTTATGCCTCTAGATCCCAACTTCCTTGTAATAATTCCTAAACTTCTTAGATGTGAACTCACCTCCATTATTAATTCTTAAGCACTTGATTGTCCTACTTGTGCTCTTTTTTCAACCAAAGCCCTAAACTACTAAAATACATTAAACACACCAACTTTTCTCTTTAATATATAGATCCAAACCTTCCTAGAATAATCATCTATAAATGTCACAAAGTAAGACGATCCTCCATAGGAAAGTGTAGGGGATGGACCCTGTTACCCCCTTTTTATGTCAGGGGTTTCCACAATTTTTTCAGCAGCTAGGAACAGATCTTTGTCAGATTCTTGGTGGCCAACTTACTTTGTACAGCAAGAGTGTTGGCGTTGCCAATTATAAAAAGGAGTATAATTTTATTAGTGCAACTCACATGCTTTCTGAGATGACCAAATGGAAGAGCAAAGGGGATTCCTCCAAGTAGAGAAATCCTACCGAATCTCTTCGTGGTGATGAGGCTGATATGCCCTTAGATTAATTTGATCACCATGAGAAGAATACCCTTGCAAAAGAGCAGAACCGAAGATCTCATAAGAAGAGGGAAAGCCTTCTTTTCAATGATGAACAAGAAATGCAGATTAAAGGGCTTTTTGAGCAGTACAAAGGAAGCATAATGGGAGACCTTTGAATGAGCAATGCAATATTATTATTATCAGCAAGGCCTTGGGTGGACACAGAGTGCAGTCAAACTGCATGTCGTGTACATGAAAAATTATAAAGGCTACAGGATGGGAATGACTCGGATCAGCCTATGGACTAAACAAAGCTTCCATAACTGGACAGCATATGCTGATTGCAGAGCAATTGGTATTGCAAACTTTAAAGCTAACAAAGAGGAGACTATCAATTTGCCCAAAACTGCCGATTTTTCATGCTGAGGAGTCTTTTCAAGCCGCTCGATGTTACCAGCTTTTTGCTACGTGGAGACCAGATCTCATTTTCATTGGCAGCCAAATCCGTTAAGGCTGAGATAGTTTGGGTCGATCATCCTGGCACCATCAGTCTTTCCTTGTAATCTGTGGATGTTGACACTGAACCTCAATTCTTTCCCGCAGTTAAAATCAGTCCCAAGTTGGTTGGTGAATCGATAGGTGCACGACGTCTTTCATTTTTTCAATCAAATGGTCACGTTGGTCAAGTTCTAGAGCAGTGCTCCGTTTTGTTTTTATGGCAACCGATTGGAAATATTTCACTGTCAGTCAAAGACGTTGTATGGACTGTGATCAACTGATCACATGAAAATTTCACGCTATATCAGCGGCTGAGGGGTTCATCGTAACCACGTGGATCTTGGCTAGCATTTCGGGAGCTGAAAACTCCCTCGTGCTTGTTCATTCACATACCAGCGCACTAGCAGATCGGGGGGCACACTTCTTCACGTGTTTTTCAGTTTCGGAAGCCGAGGATCGTGGAGCATCTACGCTAGTCACAATGTCAGCCTCAGTGTTTCATTTAGCAAGCAATTACTATGCCGATAGTCTAGAGATAGCACTAAATCACAGAGTTTTTTGGAGAAGATGTGATGGAAACCTGTTTTCCTTTGACAGCGGCTGTCACCTAGACGCGGAGTTTAGTCCCACGCTCATTCTTCATATTAGCAGCTGAGTCATATACATATCAAGCATTACTTGGCAACCGATGGTGGGGACTCGGGTGTGCAGATTGTGCATGGAACGACCATTCAAAGTCCATTCACAAGTGGCTTCCAGCAAGACGTTGAGATTAGTTCTTTGTGTCATTCATCACAGGCTTAGAAGAAGGCAAATTTTTTGGTAAATGATGGCATCCAAGCCCGAGTTTTAATTCAATGTTTAAAATCGAGTGAAGCACCGGATATGTTTTAGCTAAGTGGAGTTTTCACTTTTAGTTAAAGTAGGAGTTATTTTAAAAGTTTTAATAAAGTAAAGTTTGGCAGTGTATGAGATAAGAGAAAAAACTGGATCTCATTTTTCCATTTTTCTTTTTTTTTGTTATTTTTAGTTTTAGAGCCTTTTGTATGACCTATAAAGAGGATAACCTCTTTCATTGTAATGATGGAAAAATTGGCTAGGAGGATTTTTCCCCAGAGTTGAATAAAGTGAAGATCATGTTGGGTCTTTTTGGAATATCTTGGGCATCTGTGTCATAGTTTTTTGTATGTTTTTCACAAGTTGTAGACTAGACTTAGCATAGAGGGCGATAATCTAGCACATTGGGCAAGCATTTGCAGCTGCCAAGTTGCTTGTCGCCGTTATGTTTTTTCTAAAGGTCTAGGAGTAATGGATAGTAGTCAGTTATACTTTCATTCTCCTTGCCTCTGATTATGGAACAGACCAGCTTAGTCTCCCTTCTGTGAAACGCAAGGCCTCCCCAATTCCTCTTTTGACTCCATTCACCCTTCGAATATTGACACTGGTCTTCCCTTGAGGACTGATCCTCCCTTTCCCTTCCTGTCCATCAAGTACAATCATTTCCTTTTTTGCTACCCATGTTTCTCTAAGGCAACCTCTTCAGATCACCTTGCCCTCAACGGCACCTGCCTTAGCGATCCTAACTTAGGGAAACCCCCTAGAGCTGGAGAAGAGCCAGCCTGAAGCGAGGAGAGAGGGGTGTGGTGACATTGCCTCTCTCGAGAGAGTTGTCACCGGGCCAGCGTGCTCGCATTTTGGGCTTCAGCACTCGCATGCCAATTTCGGGCGACAACAGACCCCAAACATCAGAGTGAATGTAATCTAGGATACCTTTGCTAACATGCATTCATACTTTAAACTTCTGCCTAGCCTGTTTACCAAACACACAGTGCTTGCATAAATTAAAATTCAGAAAATTTATACTAGGGAGTAACTTACGATCCATAAGTACCTTCAGTCCCTTCCTGCTCATATGTCCCAAGCGCCGGTGCCATAGATGAGCAGAGTCACTTGCAGCTTCAGACACAACCACTACTTGACTTACCTCAGAATTCCCTTCTAATTTGTATAGGTTCCCAATCCTTATTGCTTTCATGACGACTACGATGCCCTTGGACACCATCATAACTCCACCTTGTACCGCAAACTTGTAACCAACAACATCTAGAACTCCCATAGATATTAGATTATTTCTTAGTTCAAGAACATGCCTCACCTCAGTCAATGTTTTCACAGTGACATCATACATCCTAATTTTGGCGCCTCTGATTCCGAGAATTTTAAAGGAAATATCATCTCCCATATAAACAACCCCTTCATCAATTGATTGATATGATGAAAACCAACACTGTCAAGACACATATGGTGAGAGGCACCAGGATCCAATAGCCAATTATTTTGATATTGGTGGACATTGGAAATAGACAGTACCTCATCAACCATTTCTGGACTTGCTTCTGGTACGTTTGCTTCCTTCCTGGAATGATCTTGGTGGACATTGGAAATAGACAGTACCTCATCAACTAGTATGTATGTCTCGAACTTTGCTCTCATTCACTTGGTTGACCTCTAGTCGTTACTGCTGTTGATGAAGAAGTTTCTTGATTATTCTTCCTTTGTTGCTCTTCTAATAACAAGGCTCCAACAACACTGTCATAATTAAAGGATTCTGGATTACTAAATGAAATAGAGGTAATAAGATGATCCCATGGATCAGACAGTGTACACAGCAAGGTTATTGCCTTCTCTTCATCATCAAGCTTCGCATCCACACTAGTTAACTGACAGACCAGATCATTAAAGGTATTCAGATGATCATGGATCTTCGAACCATCAGTCATTCTCAAGGTATATAGCTTCCTCTTCAGAAAGATTTTGTTGGTCAGGGACTTGGTCATATACAGGCTTTCCAATTTAACCCATAAGCCTGCTAATGAATCTTTTTCAACAATGTTAAACAAGACATAATCTGCTAAACACAGCCACATGAAATTGAGGGCTTTCGAATCCAGATCCTCCCTATCTTCATTCGACATGTCCGTTGGCCTTTTTTATTTTCCCGGCAAGGCTTTCTACAACCCTTGCTGCACAAGCAGATCTTTCACCTTGAATTTTCATAACTCAAATTGATCTTCCCGTTTAACTTCTCCACCTCAAACTTCACACTCTGTACCTTGGCCATTTTCTCAAGCAACCAGATTCAATCTTGGACTACGGTTCACTTCTTCGCCTCGATCTGCAGTAACTCGGCTCTGATACCACTTCTTATAGCGGAAGCTTAAACAATACAGAGATCAAACAAATTAAACAGAGAATAATGACAAACACATAATAATGAACAAAGAGATTTAACGTGGTAAAACCCTAGAGAGGGAAACATCCACAAAGCAAGTGTATCGGTCTTCTTGTTATTCAAAGATGGAGATTACAATCTTCTTTACAGCAGCATATAACTATTCTTCTCTTTTGGATTCACATCAACTCTTCAATATCATATATTGTCTCTGTGGACTTTCACATAGCCATATACAATTATCCATTCTAATTTGTGTTTCCTTAAAGCAACAAAAAATCAAAATACAAAAAACTGGATAATGCTAAATCCATAAACCAGGAAAAAATTAGTTGTTGCTAAACACCAAAAATGCCAACTCGTATCTTCTTGGGAAATTGGTTATCATCATTATCTACAAAGATACAGTGTTTGATAGGCTGAGAAATGAGTTTCAAATATCAGTCATTCTTAAGAACATCCTAAAAATCCTAAACCCTATATCCTAAGAGAAAAATGCTATTGTTAAGATAGCATTAGATGCCCTAAAAGCACATCATTATCCTATAGGCAAAGAGTGGCATTTAGTATATAAGTAATACAAGCTCATTTTGCCACCCCAAGGACAGGCACAAGGACAATCAGCAAGGAAGCCAAGTTATCAAGCCTTTATGGCACTAGGAGGACAAGCAATTGTCCAGACGAAGCATTAGTTTCTAAGCCAAAGAGTTGTCAGACCGATGGGGCAGCCAAGTGGACAGGTAAGTGGACAGACAGTTCCCATCCAAACCAAAAAAAAGGAAAGGGACCAAGTAAGAAAAAGTGAAAATAAGACAGTCGAAAGTTGTAACAATAAAGTGAACAGTTGATAGTGACAAAGCTAAAGGCAGTTAAAAAATCAGTTGAAATTAACAGAAAGTGGTTACAACTCCTAAAGCTATAAAAAAACCATTCGGCTTGAGTAATCAAGGCTGGCATTTTTTAGAGGTTCCCATAAAATTGTTGAGCCAGTTTTATTGTTTTTGTATGTAAAATCTTGTTCTGAGATAAAATTTTGAAGTGCATTAAAGATATTTTCCTTTGTACTTGTATCTTCTTACGAGTATTTCCAGATATAATTCTATTTTTTGTGTAAACCTTTCTTGAGAGATAAATAAAGCTTGAGCAACAACTTCACATATATTTGTATTGATGATGTAAATGTATAGTGGAATGTTGCAATTGAAGCAAGAGATTTCATTGTGTTTGACCTCTGTTTCAATTTCACAATTTTCATATGATTTAACAGTAGTGGAAGGTTTCTCCCATTGATTGTCCTGTGTACATCATGTTGCCATTTGATCCAGTAAAACTCATGAAAAGTTTGCACTTTGCTTAACTGTTGAATTTTTTGCTTAATAGCTCAGTACGTTTTCTGTGATTTAATATATGAGATTTGTCCTCAAGACACCTCACATATTTTTGTTGTTCCACTTGCTAAGTTCATAATCATATCCATTTGAGATTTTGAATGCAGTCCATAAAATTCCTCTGAAATGAGTTTCTACATCAAAGATAGTTCATAATTGTTTACCTGCATATCTTTTCAAGAAAATTCAAATTCACAGAATCTCATTATCGCAGAGTTAGCTCTAAATCTTTAAAATTTGAGCCTCATCATACCCTGGCGTGAACTAAATTCAGCCTAGGGCATCTCAGGGACTAACAGACGCGTTTCAAATGAAACCTCCGCTCATCATCAGGATCTATCTAAAGCTATAATATGAAGAGAAAAAGATGGCTAGTTAAATAGGAAAGGGAGAGAATTAAGTGTAGGAGAATGATGAAAAAAATTTAGTCGTTAGGTCTTAGATTAAAAATATATAACTGTAAAAGAATAATACATATATATATATAATAAAATAAAGATATAAATATATGAGCAATAAAATTGGAAGGAAAAAAATTGAAATAATATTAAATATTATATATCCTCCAAGTTTAGGGATTTAATTATGGAATTAGATTTTGTTAGAGAGGAAATATTAGATGAATTTACATTAATAAGATTAAAATAAGATAGAAATGCAAATAATAATTTTTTAAAGGGGTCTAGCAATACATCACAAATAAGAAAACATATATATAAGATGTCTAGCGATATATCACACATAAAAAATGAATCATGTCCTGAATCCTGAATCCTGAATCCTAACTCCTGAGTTATCAAAAAATATAACAAATGTATTTCATGATCATCATCATGTGTCAATAATAATTGAAATTCTCTACATGCATGTGTTCCAACGGAAATGGATTTCCACAAGTTATGGTTAAATGTGATGTACCCAAATCAGAATATAGGCTGGAGCAGTGGGTTTGAACTTTGAAGGCTGGAGCAGTGAGTTTGAACTTTAAACGATGGAGCATGGTTTGGTTGGTATGTCATTGCTCACTCTTGGTCACTCATAAGAGTGACTCTGACTCGAATAGTGACACTCCCATTGGTGGTACTGTTGGCTTCACACAGTGGATGAATGAGAAGGACCAGTCCATGGAACTACCTCCTAGATCCTATTTTGATGCTTTCATCTTTCTTTTCGCCACTTTTATTTCCAGTGTTCATTGTCCATTGTCAGTATTCAATTTAACTTTCGACTCTAGAAGTAGATACTATCATTGATGACATCAGACTGGGCCTTTGACTCATCACTCTTTTGACTCTTTAAATGTGAAGGTGTTTAAGACAAGTTTATGTGACATTTCTATGATTCAGTTTTATGATTTTAATATTTTAAATTTCCATCTAATGTTTATGTCTATGATTCAAAGTTATAATGGAGGATGTGCATGTATTATAAATTTAGAATATATCAATGTGAAATTCAAATACTCAAATGATAAATGATTCATGAATCAATGATGAATTGACAACCATGTTTATAATGATAAATTTACTATTTTGTATTTAGTATTTACTTTTAAGTTTTAGTATGGAAATGATGATGGGATGAGGAATGTATATGTTAATATGTTGGGATTTATATAAATTATATATTTTTAATCATTTTAAAGACCTCGACGTCACCTCGTCCCCTAAATTTCCCTAAAATTTTGGGGTGGTCTCCACACGTCTCCAATATGTGTTTCCCCGCTCCCACATCCTGGAAACTTGGCGGAACATTAGTTATTTTAATGGTATTATGCACTCTTCAACAATCTTGCACAATAAATTTTCAGATCTTTATCGTTATACATGGTTAATTTACTTCCTATTTCATCTCTGAAATTTTATTGTTGTTGGCATATTATTGATTTGTCGTCTAGTCAAGTGGGTGTAGCCCGATTGGTTATGGGATGGAATGTTATCCTCCCCACCCAGGTTCTGCTCTCGTAAATGACATGCTGAGCTCATAATGACAATATTGTTGTAAATTTGTAATGGCTTTGTGCCCTTGTTGGCATGGCCCTGTGCCCTAAGTTTTCTAGGGTTTACTCTTGCTACCATCCTCGAAATGAGGGGAAGTACTTCAAGGTTTGTCCTAGGTTTCATGTCCTGGAAAAAAAATTACTGATCTGTCATCTATGTTAATAGCACTTGCAAGTAACTAAGCACTTCTATTGTCTTTCATTTTCAGCACTTAGTTACTTCTTTTCAGCACTTCGTTTGTAATTCTTTTCAAGCACTATTTTTTTGGAAAATACTTCTTTTAAGTTGTTGATTTATTTCTAAAAGTAAGAATCAGTTTTTTGTTGGCAAAACCAGCAACAGAAAACAAGTCCAATGTTGTCCAAGTTATAACTTAGTTTTCAAAATTATGTCACAAATTACATTGAAACTTTTATGTGGTTAGAGCACCTTTTTATTCATTCTTGTTCCCTTCATTCATCGTCATAATAACAGCAATTTCTTTTATTGATCAATACTTTTATGGGATATGCTTGTCATGTTTTAATTTACTTCTCATGGTTATTGATTATTTTGTAAAATTTTCCTAGAGGTCTCCACTCGCTCTGGGAAGTCTATATCTCAACTTGGCCACAAATTTCTCTAATCCCAAATATAATACTAAAAATGTAAATCAATCCCAACTAACACAATCTACTATCATGATCGGAAATAAGCAGCACATGAAAATCCTTTACCACTTCTAAACAACAATGCAATCACACAAGTTGACTCATATATTTTTATCCTAGAAACCCCAATGGGGAAAACCAACTTTCTGTGGGGCTTTCTTCTTTCTCAAGACTAGAACAAATATAATAGAAGAAGGTACAATCAGAGTTAGAGAAACAAAATGGTGAACCTGACGGGCCAAGCCCTAGATCTGCAGCAGTTGCAACTGCTACTCCTGGGAAATGTGCCCCCAGCAATACACCTCACGCTGGAATTCTAAACTTTGCCTCTGCCAATCACTGGATGCTGTACTCTCTATCTAACCTCGAAAGGCTACTTTCTTAGCCCTTCTGCACTACTCTCCACTGCCCAAAAGATGATCTGCGTCCTCAATCATTGAACATGTCCCCTAGTTGTACAACTACGTCCTCTCTCCTCAGAGGTACGTCTTAGATGCTCTACTCTCAGTCTGACTCTAACTGAACCTTAGTGGCCTCTCCTCAGTTACTGATAAAGATCCCTCGACTTTCTGGGCCCTCTCAACCTCCCCACATGTGCAACAACTCCCACACATGTGATGTTTTGTTGCTCACGTCCCCAGCTACTGTTGCGCACGTCTTTGTTGCTACTACTCTCCAGTCTCTGAAAAAACTCAGTAAGATCACTTTCTCGCTGCTCAGATGAAAAGACTCCTTAGTCTCTAAAGATCTGTCCTCTCACTGCTCTCAAGAATGTATCCCAGCTATCTCTGATGGTTCACCCTCCTTAATCAACTAACTCTCTTAGCTGCTCTAATCTCCAAACACTCACAAAAGATAATGACTTTTGCATACCGAATGTCCTTTTATAAACATCAGATGAAATTAGGTTTCCAAAACCCTAATTTCAATCTCATGCAAAAATCATGCTACTACATTTAAAAATGCATCATGCACTTTTGCATGCAACTGGAAAAAGTGACTTGACTCTGCATGTTTCCATTGCTAGATCCATGACACCTAACAGAGTGTATCTCACACTCTACCCTCCTGCCTATGCTAATAGAAGTGCCTCCATGCTAGGAAGACCACATGGAGGACATCCTAAGTTACAAAACTCAACACTCCCTCTTAACGAGGGATGTCCGACCAGCATTATTGATGCATGGATCCAACAAATCAACTGTTGCTATCACTGCCCCATCTGGCCTGACTGCCACTACTGCACTCTGATCTGTAATGCTTTGATCCTCTTCCATCACGTTAGTCTCGAAAGGTGCCTCTCACTCACTTTCAAACCATGTCACTGACCCCGGACCCAGACTCCCTATGAATCTTTGTTGTATCCAATCTCTGAGGCTGCCATCAAGTGGATCCATGGACCAGTACCTAATCTCCCTGCTCTGAGATGATTCAACTCGCTCCTGAGCTGTGTCCATCTCTGTCATCTCATACCAACTTAGTCTCTGGCTAGTATCAACATGAGCATCTCGCTCATCCCTTTGGTCGATTAACTGACTATCCAAGGCCTCATCCATACTGGGAACTTCTCACTCCAAATCCATCTCGAAATTTGACGAGGACTCTAACAACCACCCAGATGCTCCTAAAGTGGGTGTGCCCTGCACCACATAATCACCATCAATCATGTGACCCATCAACACTAGATTAGCTCCCTCTGGATATGTGAATATCAACTATCTTTGAAGCACCATACAGAATCCTGCATCATCTAATGATGACACTGAGAGTATGCTCACTCTCAGCCCTGGTATGTAAAGAACTCCAGTCACCTCTAGGAGTTCCCCACAATCTAGTAGAAACCTCACTTATCCTACTCCTATAATCACATGCTCTGTGCCCTTAAAATATTTAAAAGTATGATCATGAACATACTCAAGGAATATGAATGCCTCATGAATCCAGTCATATGACTACAATGCCAGCAGTCAACTACCCACATCCCATCAACCTACACCTTAGGCAGATTGCTATCATGGCTTGAAACAAAAGAGGCCAGTGAGAACTCCCTCTCAAACTTGTTGGTGAACTCATCCACCTCTTCTGTCGCTACCACTTGCTCATCCTTCTTTTCCTTATTCTTTTTCTTATGAGGACATTCGCTTGCACAATGGTCATACCCATTGCATGTTAAGCATCTGACCTTACTCAGGTCTTTCTTCCGCTCATTTCTCTTGAATTTATGCTTGCCTTTAGCTGCAAGCACCACATCTTCCTCCTCTGGAGAAACAGAAGAAAACTTAATATACCCTCTTCGGATCTCCTCTTGTGTGAAGTCGTCCCATAGACAATCCCACTTGGGGAGGCTCTCTCTGGCAATAATGGATTCAACAAATGTTTCCCATGGTTTAGACATGCTAATCAAGGCTTGCCAAACTAGCTCTCCATCCTCCACCTTCTCCCCCACAGCCGCCAACTCGTATCTAACCTGTGTTATTCGAGTAAGGTAAGTGGCCATTCCCTCATCCTTGACCATCTTTATGCTCTTCAGTTTCTCATGAAGCACCATCTTTCTGTTCTCATTCAAACTTTGGTACAACTTCATCAAAGCATCCCACATCTCATACACGTTTTCTTTCCCTGTGATGCATGGAATGATGTGATCCTTGATTGCATCAAGGAGAATCCTCTGAGCCTTTATGTTCTTCTTATCATATGCGTCCTTTGTCGTAGCATCTGTTGGAATTGTTACGGCTTTGTGTTTGTGCTCTCCACAATGTCCCATAACTCACTTTCCTTCAAAAAAAGGACAACTCTAGCCTTCCATGCACTGAAGTTCAAGGCCCCATCCAATCGATCCTCAACACATAAACTGCTATCCATATCACTAGTCAACTGGATCTGAATAGTATTATCTCAATGAGAGAAGAAATCATTGATCTAGCCCTTACATGCCAAGATCTGAAAGATCTGTCTCAGATCTCTCCACCAACTATCAGATCTGATAGATCTGACCTCCACCAACCCAAATCTGAATCCTTCACTTCAGATCTAGGTATATCTGGTCTCTATCCCGTTGATACTAGCTAGATCTATCCTAGATCTTGAAGAAAATAAATGACATTAATATGAAACTTTCCATTCACACATTCTGTCAAACACATGAATGCCTAGGGTTCATGATTAAAAATTTACTTATAAACTTGAAATAAAAACCACCATATTCAAGATCTTCTCAAATACTAAAGTATCCATTCACACATGAAAACACAATATTTTGGTCAACAGACCGGGAAAAACCCCAACTCCTAGGGAAACCCCTAGAAAGAAGAAAATTATTATTAAGAAGAATACTTAGAAATTTTCCATCTACATGAAATAATTCCTTCAACCCTCACTGACAAAAATACACAAACTGGAACAGCAGCAAAATACCTCTATTTTTGTGCCAATTTACAGCTATACGGCCTCCACACGTGTTGTACGGTTGTCCTTCTGTTGTACTTTCTTGCCTCAAAAATCGTGCCTACAATTAATGCAGTTGTATGGCCTATCAGTCTACAATAAATACAACAGCAATACCTCGATAAATGTACCCACACATGTGTTGTACAATTCTAGATGCCTTGGGAATTATGTTGATCCTTGCCTTGGGATCCATGCCACTCCTCTAGGGCTTTCCTTCTTTCTCCTCAATCTTCTTCTCTCTCTCTCTCTCTTCATTAATGGTGTGTTCATTTTGTCCTTTCTCTCGTTGTTATACTTTAAAAATTGTAACTACCTATCTTAACCACCTAATCTAAGGTTGAGATACTTTTACAAAATCTAGGGCCATCATTTAATGCACTCACATTTAATAATTAATTCACTTTAATTATTAAATAAACTTTTAAGTGAAACCCATTCTATAAAGTACAAAACATCACTTTATTTACATATAATTCACTTTATACATAAATATACAAAGGACAAAGTCTAAGTCCTCCTCATCACACCACACCAAAAATATGAGTGAGGACCTTCCGAGTTAACTTTTCAACACTCCAACCACTCAAATCAAATGGATCTGACCTCTACAGTCACAAATCTAAACCCTCGTCTTCAAATCTGGTAGATCTGGTAACCCTCTCCACAGATCTAATCTCACCTCTGAACCTTTACATAGATCTGGTAACCCTCTCCACAGATCCGATCTCACCTCTGAACCTTTGCATAGATCTAGTATGCTCTCATAGATATGACTGTGATTGCCTCCTGTTGACCTCTAACGAAGCTCGGATACCATGTAAAATTTTCCCAGAGCTCTCCACTCACTCTAAGAAGTCTAGATCTCAACTTGTCCACAAATTTCACTAATCCCGAATATAATACTAAAAATGTAAATCAATCCCAGATAACATAATCAACTATCATGATCAGAAATAAGCAACACATGAAAATCCTTTGCCACTTCTAAACAACAATGCAATCACACAAGTTGACTCAAATATTTTTATCCTAGAAACCCCAATGGGGAAAACCAGCTTTCTGTGGGGCTTTCTTCCTTCTCGAGCCTCGAGCAAATACAATAGAAGAAGGTACAATCAGAGTTAGAAAAACAAAATGGTGAACCTGATGGGTCATGCCCTAAATCTGCAGCAGTTGCAACTGCTACTCTTGGGAAATGCACCCCCCAGCAGTACACCCTCACACTAGAACTCTAAACTCTTCCTCTGCCAATCACTGGATGTTGTACTCTCTATCTAACCTCAAAAGGCTTTCTCAGCCCTTCTGCACTTCCCGAAAGATGATTTGCGTCCTCAATCACTGAACACGTCCCCCAGCTATACAGTTGCATCCTCTCTCCTCAGAGGTATGTCTCAGCTACTCTTCTCTCAATCTGACTCTGACCGAATCCTGATGGCCTCTCCTCAGTCACTAATGAAGATCCCTCAGCGTTTTGGGCCCTCTCATCCTCCACACATGTGCAGTAGCTCCCACATGTGTGGCATGTTGTTGCTCACATCCCCAGCTACTGTTGCTCACGTCACTGCTACTGCTGCTCTCCAGTCTCTGAAGAAACTCAGTAAGATCACTTTCTCACTGATAAGATGAAAAGACTCCTCAGACTTTGAAGATCTATCCTCTCACTGCTCTCAAGAATGCGTCCCAGCTATCTCAGATGGTCTACCCTCCTTGGTTAACTGACTCTCTCAGCTACTCTGATCTTCCGATAGACTGATACTCACAAAAGATAATGACTTGTGTATACCGAATGTCCTTTTCTTCTGGTGAAATTAGGTTTCCAAACCCAAATTTCAATCTCATGCAAATATCATGTTGCTGCATTAAAAAATGCATGCATGCAACTGGCAAAAGTGACTTGACTCTCTGTTGTCTCCACTGTTGGATCCATGACACCTAGCAGAGTGTATCTCACACTCTACCCTTCTGCCTATGCTAATAGAAGTGCCTCCATGCTAAGCAAACAACATGGAAGGCATCTCGAGTTACAAAACTCAACACATTTCATATTGCAACAAGTTATTTGTTTCCTTGGCAAATTCACTAGATGATTTTGGGTTGTTCATTTTAACTTGTCATCATTTTTTTAATTATACACGATAATTCGTGGTTTGTGGATGATTAAGTAATCTTTAACTAAATCCTTTCAGTTTTGAGATCTCCTAAATTCCATTTAATAAACTCTTGAGCCATCAACCTATTTATAATATATGTTATTTGCTTTATCTCTTGAACTTAGTTGCACTTAGGGAATCCCTTCTTAGTGGTTTGTCTAAGCCACTAGAAGTGAAGAGAAATGGTTGTAACTTGTAGGTGACATGCACTATTTCCATAATTGCACTTCACTAGAACCCCTTTGAGTCCTTGCATTTAGGGTGTTAGTTTTTGTGGCAACAAATCCAACAACCAGTACTACAAACTAGAAAATTGGCCAGTGGGAATCCCGAATTGAAGGTTTCAGCTAGGTGAATCACTTACATTTACTCCTCTTTCTGCTGTAGATTCAATTATTTCATCTCAGCACTTGTGTAATGTCCTCTTCCAATTAAGCCTTGAGGCCCAAAACCGCTAACCTATGTGATTTCTGTGGGTTCGAGCGGTTACTGACAGCTAGGGAATCAGCTAAGGACTGATGCCATCCATAGAAGATCTAGGGCATCATCATTAGGTCAAGAAGGGCCACCGGGGCCAAAGGCCACCTTCGTGCATGCCATCCAAGCATTATTTAATGATGCATGCACTCTTTAAGTCTCCATCCGCATGCATGCAGGTCAACGGCAAATTAGAAGATAAAGTGACCTAATTAGGTCAAAGATTAGGGTTTGCGCAGTTGAACGTTATAAATAGAGGATCAAGCAAAAGGAGACTTCACTTCGGATGATGATTATTTTGGGAGCTCTTGGATAGCAGCACAGCGTGCCGCACAACAGTTGGGGTTGGAGACGGAGTCTTCAGCTAACGGGATTTCGACAGTGAAACATCTGTCCTAGTCTTATTCAGGGTAAGCCATACAAGTTCACCACTTGTTCTTCATTCATTCATAAGTTATCCAGTATATGGTATAGAGCGTTGCAGGGACACGTGTGCAGCCGTAAGGGGGGGTTTTCAGCCAAAAAGCCCTAATCAGTTGCTAGGCCTTCAGATCTCAGCTTTACTCTGAAACTCAGGCACTATTCTCATCATCAACATCATACTCCAGTACCCGGTGATTATCAGATCCGTCCGTGCTCATCCGGAGCAGTTATCAACAGTTTCGAGATCCCAGGGGCATGAGCAGCTGTCTCTCTGGAGCAAGTCGCTATCCTGCCTAGAGGTCTCAGAAATCCCGCATGTACCAGGCATTCTCTCCGGCACGGGAAGGCTATCAGCCCTGCAAATCGGCAGCTTCATCGGACACCTCCTTCACTGAAAGCGTCACCCTTTTTTGACTGGGGTTCTTGCTGCTGGGGGTTCACCGGAATCAGAAGAGATCTGCCCATCTCCGATCCAGTTCTCGGTGCTTGCATACTTTCACCGTAGCAATCTAGCCGGCTTATCAGTGGTAAGTGTTCATTCTATCTCACAAACCCTAACCCTAATTTTTCCTATAAAATAGAGATTTTTGCATGGCAGTTTGAATGCCCAGTTGTATCAGCATATTTGCTTAGAAATAGAAAATATCGGGATTTGGGATATTTCAACTTGCAAATCCTTCGTAGTTTCAGAAAAACAAAATTGCACTCTACTTACTTTACTTTTTCAAAAATATAAAAATCAAATACTCGAAAATGAATCCAGCAACCATTACCACAAACTGGAGGATTCACCAATAAGGGTAGGAATCCCGCATTGAAGGTTTTATCCTGGCAACTCCCTTACATTGATGACAGTCAAAGGCCCATGTCAACACGTCCTTTATGATGGAAGGAATAATCTTAGGAGATGACTGGATAATTAGGTTGCATGGTAAAGATGTTTGGGACAGACTTATACCTCGTGGGAATTTCAATGGAAGAGGAGGTGCAGGGCAGCATTGCATGAGGAACCTAGCAGATTCAATTTATGGAAATTGTTGGCCTGTAAGGTTGAGTTAGTAGATCAGATTATAACTGGGCTTGATATCTTCATGGAAAATATACTCCTTGAAGCCAGAAGTTAAAGTTGGTGTGTTTGCTTTTCTGGCCTATCTTTTGGAAGGGAGTCACTGTAGTCAGACTTCCATTGCCAAATGTAACACTTACTCTAAAGTTAGTGTTTCTTTAATATAATCGACGAAGCATTTTCCCGAAAATACAAAATGGAAGGTTTCTAGTTCTAATAATTGAATGCCATGAATCATCATATTTAGACCATTAGGCCTGCACATAAAATCCTTGGAAACTTTGTGAAGTTTATAAAATCTGGCTTATATGAGAATGTTCCAACACTTGTTTGCTAGAGACTTTTTCTTCTACAAGAAATAGCTATAATTTTGTTACACATTATTAATATCATAGACATTGTCTAAACTACTGATGCCAAATACAATATAACAACATTACACAAGAAAGTTCTTCAGAATCAACATGTCATCTCCACAGAAGATATGGGAACAAAGAGGAAGCCGACATGGTATACATTAAATTAAGTAAAATATTGATTGAGAAAGACAAATGTTAGTAACATCTGTTAAACTCCTTTTTAGATACAACAAGTACCTTCAGTCTAGCCACAGTCCTCACTGTCTGAGCTTTCTCTGCTCTCCTTAATTGAGAATTGGCCCATTCTGTCTTAAAAAAGGAAGGATCAGTGTACCTTGTCAAACAAGCTCCAGCCCCTGCAACATCAAACCTGAAAAGGTATAATAAACAAAATTAGAGCATGCATAATATGGAATATAATATATCATATAACCATGCTGTAGAAGATGAACTACAATGTTATGATAAAGGTTAAATCCTGATAATGATTCCCTGATCCAAGGAAAGAAATATGTTTATAGTTATACTTGTCTAGCATAAATAGTCGTGGAGGCCCTCTACACATTTCATAGGATTTCCATATGAAGCGAGGCAAGTCACGTTGAGTGAGATGAATCTGGTCATTTTGGATGCTAGCACGCCAGTCAGCACCTGCAAGTGTGGACTCAGTTCATATCAAATTGAAGAATAAAACTCGTAAACTGATAAGAATCATTACATTGAATTATTAGTATAATTATTAGACATACCATGTTAAGCAAGAAAACCATTCAAAACTGTTATCAACCCTTCTATTTTATAGAATTTCAAAATTAAACTGCCAAACTATTAGCATCGAATAAATCCTTGGACAACCACAAACTAGTAACAATGAACAAATGACATTAAATCCAAGAAGTTCTTCTTGAAGTCTTGTGCACTTACATTTGCCCACATAAAGGCATCATAGAATCCAGCATGCAGTGACATAAAGGCATCCTAAAATCCAACATGCAGTGGGGTGTTCTCCATAGCTAGTTTACTTGAAAAACAATAAAGCAAGAGTTGATTTGCTTGGATACAAGGGGAAACCACTTAGCTACGGCATTTGGAAAGCTAAGCAAAAGAAAGATACTACCCCAAGCTACTATATTCAATATGAAGGGGCATGATACAGAAGGTCATCATTACGAAATGTGTTGCCCCAACGGAGTCAAGGACTAGGGATGAGATTCAAAGAACAGGGCAAGATAACCAGATGCCACAGGCAACAAGGAACATAAAACATTAGAAAATATAAAAAATCCAAATAAAGATCTAAACCCTTGAGCTTTTATTGTGTGAACCTTCTGGATATGAACTGTGTTGGAGTTCATATCCAGAAAGTTCATACAAATATGGCTAGCTGTGAAAATCTACATACAAAAGACCTTTAAGTTTTTCAAACCCCAAGAAAAAAAACTTTAACATTTCCAGTCGGTTCATCAGTTTGATGTATGCATGAATCATTTGTGTGATTCATCTTTTATGATATAAACATGAAAAAAAAACTTCAATAACAAACTTATCCACTAAATCCATAATCAAAATAAAACTATAATTTGATTATATTACTTTATTAAACTAGTCATTTCACCTAAATATTATAGTCAAAAATATTTTATATTTATTTGTATTTCACTGTTTCAGTAATAAAAATTTAATGTATAATACCAGAGAAAACATAGCAGACAATGTCTACACATATTATTAGTGCAGAGAACTGTAGAGAAAACAGGAGGAGAGGAGAGGAAAATATTGCCTATTAAAACTGAAAAATCCATCCTCTGAACAATTTCTAAGTAGAGAATGCATCCGTCTGATGTAGCATCTCTATTTCAAGCTGACAATTATCCCCTGTGTCCCCCAGACAAGACCCACCAGGCCTCAGCGACAGGCTACCTCCTCTAGACAGCAGTGCAGCGAGCAGTCCAGACCTTCCACCAGTTCTTTCTCTGAACACCACACTAATTTGACTTTCCTTCATTTGGCCTCAGATTTTAGGAGAGATGGATCTATTCCAAGATAGACCTATCTCATCCCTCTTGGATTTTCTTCATCATGGAATTTTCACTCTACTACATCTCCACCCCCATGTGGCTTCCCATGCTTGGGGTCAAGGGTTTCCCATATTTCTCATGCTTCAGCATAGACTTCTTGCAATGTTCTATTTTACTTTACTACACTGTTTTCTGCCTTTTATAGGAGACTGTTTGATACTCCTGCTATATAATGACATCATTGTACTCAGCAGTCCCATTGTTCTACTTTTGTGGTCATTAGTTGGACACTAATAACATTATCTTATATTATCTTATCTCCTCAAAACTGCTGCTCAACCTTAATATTCATATTTTTTGGCTTTGTCTGAGGCTAAATCTTTTTCTTTTGCATTTATTGGTTGGGTTAGGGTTAGAAAACTAGTGGGCTAGTTAATGGGGCAGCCATTTTGGGCTGGAGGGTTGTTGGATAAAAGAAATTCAAAAAGGGCTCCAAAAGGCCCAAGATATCCAGGATGCCTTAGCATACTTGAAAGTTGGGATTGTTGATTAAATTGTCATTCATGCCAACATGGGACTTGCAGTGGCCCCTCAGGTAGTCATTGATGCCACCAAGTCCCTCTTGCAGTGCACATGTATGGATGATCCCAAAACCCTCACATCCAGTGCCTTGGAGCCCTTACAGAGATGGGTTGTGCCTTGGAGCACCTTGTGGAGCCCTCCAAGGTCTTTGAACCCACAAGGTTGGATGTTGGAGCCACCACCTTGTTGATGATACTGAAGACCCTGCTAATGTTGATGAAGATCTTGGTGATGATGCTGAAGACCTTGGTGATGGTGCTGTACCCCTTGTGGATGATGGAGAAGCCCTTGATGGGTTGAAGAAACATTAATGACCCATTATGTGGTCATTTATGTTTTTGATGGGGTCATGGTACCCGTGGAGATGGTCATGAGACATAAGGAGGCTTGGAAACCCCACAGAAGATGGCATGATGGATCCTTGACCCTTGGAGGTCCTCTTGTGTGATTGAGGTGGTTGAAGAAGCCCATGAAGCCTCTTGCTTGATGAAGAAGCCTTTGAAGAAGTCCTTGGACCCACAAATGGTGAATTAATGGTCCTTGTACCCTTGAAGGAGATGATGTGGTCATTTGTTGAAGATAATGCTACAAAGATGTAGAAGCCTAAAATCCTTGAAGTGTGTATGGGACTCTTCCTTGAAGTGTGTATGGGACTCTTGCACTCAAGCCCATAAGCTTGATGATGACTTTGGTGATCATATTGTTGTTGAAATCCACATGTAAAGAATTTCTTGAAGAGATAGAAGATATGGAGAAAACCTACGGTGGTTGACATGGCAGCCCCTGTCAACAAAAGCACACAAATTTTGCATGGTGTTTGAACCACATGATGAAACCCTTTATTGATGTTGCTTGAACAAGATATCCAACATGGCAACCCTTCTCAAGCAAAGCATTTCAGCGAATGGTGGTTATACAAATTGATCTGGCATAAATAAAAATTATAGTATAGTTAAAACAAAGGTTAACAAATCGGCTCAGCCTAAAAAGTTAGTAATAATTTTATTTTAAAAGCCCCCAAACAGGTCAGCTCTGATAAATTCTTAAAGGAAAATGTGTATAAGTACCCTATCAACGTCCTCATTTATCACACAAACATTTCGGTTTTAGCTCTGATTTTGGACTGTTTAATGAGGCAGCAAACTCTGATTTTCAGTGGTCACTAAGGAAAATTCAGCAGTTGTGGAGGGATTTGCTCTGAGAATTCGGGCATGCTTCTTCTGTGGAATTTCAGGTGAACAGTGGAAGTGTGGAGATGTAATTTTCATGGATGTTTTTGTGCTCTGAGATTTTCGGGATAAAAGAAAGATATAGTCGCAGTCTTTTGAAGTCCCTTTTCTCTCTGATTTTTTTTTTGCAACAACAGAATTTGATCAGCTCTGATATTTGGGTGACCTTTTAAGTCTGAAGCAGCTACACATGAGTGGAAGGATAACGAACAGCAGCCATAATGAAGGAGTATTTTTTATAATGATTGTCAAAATCTGAACAGGCATAATGAAGCTAGATGACTTAAGGAGAGATTGACAAGTGAAGATATTTTGATGATGATCACTCTCAGCAGATTGATTTGATATAGTTTGAATTGAGTCAATTGACAGGAAACTTATATGACAGGTTGAGCAGGTTGAGGTTGAGCGGCATAGTTTGTTTTTGACAGTGATAGGTTTATGTATTTTTATCTCTGATTTTCGGGCATAAAGATATCACTGAGGCAGCAGCAGTATTAATCACTCTATCCCTGAATGTGAAGACTGGTCATCTTCACGATGGTGTGGCAGAATACATTCTCAGTGGCAGAGCTCATTTATGAGGCAAGTTTGTTGTATAGAGATTTCTCATAGTTAAATACAAGCCTAAAACTATGCACAGACAGCAACCTAGTTGCTGAAAGTAAATACTTTGTTTAGCAGTTTTTTGGGGGAGTGTATTGATGAAGTAGATGATGGTATTGTGGTTAAGCCTAGCTTGCTAATATTGTTTATGGTGAGGACAATCTGGTTGTGCTATGTGATGTGAAAAGTAGGACAATGATTGCTAGGTGACTTGACATGACATACTGCAGCAGATTTGATGTGATAATGAACAAGTTGATGATGTGATAGTGGACAAGTTAATTATGACATGACCAGTGATAAGTACAGGACATGACAAATGATGACTCTTGAAGACATGAGCAGAGATCTATGATAGTAGACAGATTGATGATATGACAGTGACAGCTAACTTGACAAGGGATAGATTGATATGGTTTGAATAGACAGAGATAGTGCATGTATGATCAGATGCCTTGGCATGAACAATGCATGATGAAGCTTGAAGACATGAGAAGGACTTGACAAGTGTTGAATTTTTAGCATTAGCATAAATACTTTAAAATTTGCAGACTAATCATAAAACAAATGACAAGTGAACTAAACAACATCAACACATTGAACACAAGGGTTTTTCACTGGGGAAACATTTTAAGGACAAAAGCATTAGTAATTCATCTCGTAAATGAGATGACTGAGTTCTTCAAGAATTCTCAAACCTTAATTGGGTTTGTACCATAGATCCACAATTACAGAAGATAAACTTTTACACATAAATGCCAAATTAGGGCTTTTAGCAAAGTAGGGCTTGCTACTCTAATCTTTCTCTCTCCTGCCCAGAAAACACAGGCTGCCCGAAATTCTGTTTTGCCTGCCCGTATTTCTTTTCTGCTTGCCCGGGTTGTTGCTGCCCTGCTCGGACCCTATTGGGTTGCTGCTGCCCTGCCCAGATCTGCCCAGAGAGCCTGCTCTGTCTGCCCGGGTTCTGTTTGGGCAACTTGAGCCTCTGCTCCTACCCGGACCTCACCCCGTGCCTCTACTGCTGCCCGTGGTGCTTAGCATACCTCTGTCTGCTGGCTCGAGGTCTGTCTGGGACTATCTGGAGCCCATTAGGGCTGCTGTGGGTGTTTGGAGACCTTTAGAAGGCTGCCCAGAGCCCTGCTAGGGTTTCCTGTAGGTGGTCATGGGCATCAAATGGCATCCCAAGCTCTACTAGCCTGTTAGGGCTTGCCCAAGTAGCTGGTAGAAGGGTCAAGCCCTATAGTGGGTTGCCCGAGTGAGAGAGAGGGTTGCCGTGAGAGTTTGCAGCCTGCCCAAGATAAGTTGCAGCTGCCCGTGAATGTTGTTGAGTGAGCCGTGAGGAGAGAAGATAGGGTAAAACCCTAGATGCTGTAAGACTGGTAAAACCCTAGTTTAGGGTTGATAGCAAGACAAGTGTGGATGCCCTATCTAGACTCATCCATGCTAGGGCATAACCACAAGACAAACTTTTTTCTTCTTGAACCAATGAATTTTTCTTTCTTGGAGCAACTGCACTTGTGAGAGCAAAAGTGTGTGTAATAATGAAATGGATTGATCTTTTTTTATATCCTTTGAGTCACCTGTAAGTGAACTAAAACTCAAAAGAACAAAATAATAATATTTTATTCTTTTATTACTTTGACTTTCACCTTTAGTGGTACTAAAGGTCTTTTTGCACTTTCAGTTTGACTCCTGAGTGGTACTAAGGGTCCTTATGTAATTTGACTTTTACTTTGGCCTTCTTCAAGTGCCCCTATGGTCAAAACAAGCTGTCAAGGACTCAAGGTGGTCTTTCATCCCCATTCAAAGTACATCATCATAAACAGAGAGAATTACTAATGCTTTATCTCACACTCTGTGTGACACCAAGATCGGATATTAAGGTGTCTTAACCAAGGGTAGCTAAGCCTTGGAGAAGATCACAAAGCTTATTGATCGAGAATCGGTGTCACATATGCCCAAACCCGATCTAGGGCTTATAGTGTTATCATGGTAACAGACCAGGTGCCTCAGCCATAGGCTGCATAATTTGACACAAGGTCAAATGTTTTGGTAACAGACCAAGCACCTCCATTCTCCCGAAGAATGGCCCTCAGCCCCGGGCCGAGTCCCTAGTCCCAGACTAGGTAAATTCCTAGTAACTGACCAAGTGCCTCCATTCAAAGAATGGCCACTCAGCTCTAGGCTGAGTCCCCCGGTGCTAGACTAGTTCCATATCTTGGTCCTGCACCAGATATCACCATTCAACATAATGGTCACTCAACTCAAGGTTGTGTCTTCCAGTACTAGACTAGTTCCACATCCTGGTCCCGAACCAAGATGTCTCCATTCTCCTAAGAGAATGGCTCTCGATGTTGCTTAGAAAAATCAACAGTAAAGACATGACCAGTTGTTGATGGTGACCTTCAGCAAATTGATGTTGATGAGCAAAGGTTGATGATAGTGATGCAAGCTGAGTCTTTCACTTGAGGATTGGATTTCTCAACCGTTTCTTAGTTGGAGCTAATAAAACCATGCTAGATCCTGTTATAAGAGTTGGTGCTCTTTTCATCAGTTGGTGTTGATTGTAATCGCGAAGATTGAAGTCTTCATTACCATAAATAAAGCTTACATTTGATGTGCTTGTTATGCTTATGACTCATGATGAATATGATGATGCAATTGATAACATAATGCTTGATAAACTATGATTGATTAATAGAAGGTGAGAAAGGTTTAAATTGCTCACACTGATTCACCCCCCCTCTCAATGTGAACATTGTGTTCAACAGGGACACAGGGAACATCCTCATCTATTGGGATCATTCCCCACCCATTTCATGGGTGTTTTCTGGCATTCTCAGGTACTAAGTAACAAGTATTTTGGGATGCAGAGAAAACAGTACCCAACCTAGTGAAACATCTCCAGGTAACAAAGCTTTTTGAGAAGTATGATCAAGTAATCAGATAATAAAAGCTAGAGCAAATAGCAGAAACAAAAATGGTTCAAAAGCTTCATCTATACCACTTCAGATGTTATTTTCTTAAATAGCAACATAAGATTGCAATGGTGTGGTAAAAATAACTAAAGTTGATAAAGCATACCAGCTTTGTGCTTACACTTCAAAATCAGTTCTTCCAGGCAATCCAGTTGTTCCTACTGTATTAATAGTTATCATAAATCATCTTAAACACCAGAACTGTCACCTCAAAGTACCAACATTGGACCCCATGGACTATAACTTCTACTCTCTAATATTGGGAGAACTGACTAACATTATCATTGATAGCTACTATCATGCAATCCCACCACCATGATTGACTAGCATTGGTTAGCAAGTTATCATCTAGTAGATTCCTTCAGACAAGTGATAGAAAAAATGAAAAATTTGCACAAATTTAAAGAGATGATTAACAATGCAACCTTATTATAGTCCTGCTTGTGTTATTTATATAGCTCTGAATAGGAAATGCCCAAGTTCAGATAATTCCTCAGTTCTTATTATCCCAGATTTAGATTTTTCTTGAAACTAGACAAAATATACAGAGGGGAAGAGTGCTTTATAATAGCACATAGCTATATTTCTTCCTACTTGTACCTCGAATAGCAACCTTAGTACCTGAACTATTGGATATGCAAAATGAGTTTCTTTATTTCAGATATCAAGCTTACCAATTGTATAGGCAAAATGGAGTTGATTTGTTTCAGACATCAAAGCCTTCTCAATTGATGGAACCTCAGTCTCAAGTTGTTGCACACGTACCATGAGTTCATGACCTTTAGCAGCAGTTGCCATGACTTCTTCGTGTAAATCATGAAAGATTTCAGCAGCAAACCTGGCATCAAATTTTGAACTCTTAGAAGCATGATCTACTGTCCTATAAGCAGAAAATAAACCCACATTTAGTAACTGCATGAAGTTCATGATCAAATCGTCAACAAAAAGTATGCTGACTAATTCTTTTATGCAACTTATCCATGCCCAAAGAAATAAAATTACTAAACAGAACATTGCATGAACCATTAAGATAGAGAAAGGGTAGCCATTTATAATGCTGAAATATTAATAAACAGAAAACTTACCATTGTAATTCAAAGAACCTGTGAAGATTAACAGGTTTCTCTGGCAAATTAAACCCATAAGAAGAGCATATAGGGAATATAATCCAATAATTTTATCAACTTTGTTAAAACTTGGAAGGAAAATTAATTGAATTATAGTCCATCTTTTCTATGTTGAGCAATCTTGAAGGCAATGATAATGCGCTAAATCTGTGCCAAGATAGTCTCTTCAGTATTTTATTGATTTGCACTGAACAAGTTACTGGAGTTATAACTTATTACGGCCTGTTCACTTTATTTACCTTATAACATGCAAATATGCATAGGGTTGAGATAAGGGTACTATTGGTAAAAGCAATTATCATTGTTCCCAAATTTCCTGATTTATTCACATCTCCCTCCTATCTGACCACCTTTTAGTAATAGACCATTGTGCTTTTTCTCTTGAAGCAAGAAAAATTGTAACAAGCAAATATATAGGTATGGCAAGGCTTGACTGTGGGTGCTAATGAGTCTCCCTGTTAGTGCAGGAAGGATAGGAACATGCAAATATGAATGGATTGGAAGAGTTACAGAAATTCTTTTGTTGTGAAAATGAAGAAAAATAACCTCAAGAATGGTGAAGGCACTTAATTTCACAATGGAAACATTTAGCAAAGTTTACAAGAAGCTAAACAATAAGCTCAAATTGTCTAAATCAAGATCAATAACCCAGGTGTTGAGCTGTTTGTTAGAGGTACAACTTTCCATTAACTTGGAGGACATGAACATTCAGCAAATGAATATGAAGCATTATCAATAAAAGGAATTTTGGGTGAGACTAAAGTATTCTGAACAAAATTGGCAGTTCAGTTTTTTTAGTCAGAATTGGTATTTTCCAAAAGGATGTACTCTCTTGAGATTGGGGTTAAGGTAAATATGTTGGCACTCCTTCCCTATGTCAAGAAGGCTAATGTGCATAACCATAGCTCCACTCATTCATTTGTACACCTTGATCTATTCTTTTGAGCAGTTATATAATATAAGATGAGTTTTCAAAACAAGAAAATGTTAATATAACTAATAGTAAAATTTGTGCTGGTTGTAATAAGATCACAAAAGTAGTTCCATGGGACTGCTGAGTACAATAGTATCAATAGTAACAAAAAACAGATTTGGAAGAAATAGAACAAGAATCCGAAGTACAAATAATGCAAGTATATAAGGATCCGCTAGCACTGGCTCCCTTAACATCCAAAGCCAAAGGGAGGAAGCTCCAAATAGAGTGATGTCTAGAAGAGGACATTGAAAATAATTTTCAACGGTGCACTATGTTGGTGCCTAGACGAGGTCCCCCACCACCGAAGCCTAGGTAACTTCATTTAACTACTAGTAAGGGATCTAGAATGGTAATGGAATTGGGGTATCTAGGTAATAGGAATAGCCCCACAAGCTCACACTAATCTAGAACCAAGAGCCACACTGCTAAAAGAAATGGGAAATATTGTTGGGGTCCGAAAACGTGTACCCATGTAACACTGGATTAAAATGAAGAAAGAAAGAATAAATAAAGAAATGGGAAATATTGCAAGTGGACAAATATCTTCTTATACCCCCTTGTCACCTTGTTTTGTTGAATCCTCAACGTCAAGCCCAAGTTTTCATATCCCATGCATGCTTCAAATTCAAATCCAAAGTCCACCACCTCCTCCTCCTCTTCCTCCTCCTATTCCTACAAATTTGAGCGGTGGAGGTGAAAATGTAAACACTTTTTTGCTCCCCACAAACAACCCGGTGCCCAACCTAGCTTAAGATGGCATGGGTTGGAAAAAGAATGTCCATAAGCAAGCAAGGAAGGCCATTGCAAACTTTTGGTACTATTATGACATCCCTTTCATGTTGGACTTTGTGCAACTTCAAAAGTTATTCTTATTGTCCTCCTTCGGGAGTTGAACTTGTTGTAATCATTCATACAAACCCTAGAAAGAACAATATAAGCCTTGGGGTGAAAAGTCAGCAATAAAAGAATAAAATATAAATTATGAAATATAAAATTATATTGCTCCCCCAAGTAAAGTCGGACCCAGTTAATTTTTGGGTGGGAAAACAGTATAAATAGGAGGCGCCCCTCCTCATTATTACACACAACAACAGCGCATCAACACAAGTGATGTGCGCAGTTTCTGGCAGAGTGCAGCTACACAGCAGCTCAGAGAAGTTCACATACACTACAAAAGAAGACTGTTTTCAGAGTTTCAATCTTTGGAAAGTATTTCCATATTTTTCTTTTCTTTCTTCAATGTACTCTGATCTCAGAATTATTATCTCTAAACGAAGGTTGCTAGGTTTTCTCCCAATTGGGTTTCCTAGCTGAAAAATACTTGTGTTATTGTTATGTGCTTTGTCTATCTTCTAGTGATCCTATTGGTAAATTTAATTAAGATATACTGCTATAATATTAAGAAATTCTAATATGGTATCAAAGCAAAGCTAGAAGCAGCCATTGCCAGAACTTTGTCGGCAACCTGTCGAAACTAGGGTTTCATCTTTCAAGGTCTTCACTCAACCTTTTGGCAGAAAAAGAACCTTGGGAATTTCGCTCTAAGGAGGGCGAATCTTTTGGTGAAGACAAAATTCAATTGAGAATTTTCAATTTTGACCCAATTCTACAACTATAACAGAAATTAGGGTTTCCAGTTTTGACCTACTTTCTCCACAGTTTTGGCTCGACTCTACCTCTACTCAACTCGCCTCTCTAGGGCGCATTTATATGTGGAGTCGGTTTTCCAAAACTCCAACTTTGATTTTTGACCTAGCCTATGCTGGGGTCTCAGATCCAGATCTGCAGTCAAGATGATCAGCATGAAGGTTGAAGATTGTTTGGAAGGGGCTTCCAATTTCATCCCCTGGAATTCTAGGGTTCTTCTTCTACTAGAAGAAAATGACCTATTACAGTTTGTAAAGGAAAAGGTCCCAGAACCAGAAGGCGAAGAAGACAAACCTCGCTGGAGAAAGGATGATGCCAAAGCAAGGAGGATTTTAGTGGACTCAGTTAGAGATCACTTGGTTCCTCAGATCTCAGAAAAGACGACGACGGGGAGGATGTTCAAAACTCTAAGGAAGCGATTTGAACACAGTAGCATCAATGTGACTCTCACATTGAGGAATCAACTGTCGAACATGAAGATGACGAAGTCCGAGGATATTGCCTCATATTTCATGAGAATCACCGAGCTCCGGGACAAGCTAAAGTCCAGTGGAGACAATCTTAAAGAAAAGAATCTTGTTATGACCACCTTAAATGGTCTCCCACCATCTTGGGAGTCTTTTATCCAAACTATAAGTGGTCGAACCAAGTTGCCCAAATTTGATAAGCTATGGGCAGAATGCACTCAGGAAGAAACAAGAATCGCAGCACGCTAAAGACTTCATGGCACTCAATCTGATGAAAATCAAGCATTCGTAGCTTATGCCAAGAAAGGCAAGGAAAGGGGAAGGAAGTCCTTCAATCACAAGCACCAAGATATGAGATCAAGTCCTCCCCCAAATCAAAAGAAACAAGAGAAGAAGGACTTATCTCAGATACAGTGCTACAGGTGCAAGAAATACGGTCATTATGCCAGTAGTTGTCGAAGTTCAATCAAAAGGAAGCATGAAGCTTCAACTGTTGATGTAGAAGAAGACCGTCCTCACAAGGAGCCAAGGAAGGATGATCATTCGGAGTTCTTCTTCTAAGAAATGATATGAAGATCCAGATTGTGAAGATCGTAAAGCAAGCATACGAAGACCAGTGGACCCTGACAGTGGGAGCCCACCCACAAAACTACAAAAGATAAGTATTTGATTTTACATGCTCTAGTAGAATAGATCTAGTTGTTTTTGAATATATGTTACACAGATCTACATTTCTAAAATTCAGGTAGTTAAATAGCCTGTCATGCTGCACAACCCATCTAGGATGAGGACTCCTTTATAACATACTAGAGTAGTACACACTCTTGATGATATGCTATAATGAAGACCATAAGCATCCAGATAATGGCCTTATGTGTGTTGTGTCGAAGCATTGACTAAAAGGTTGCGTACATTATTTTGTTAATACAATGATTATGAAACATTGCTAACCATCTGACGAGATTTGACTTGTAGGGAATGCCATGATCTACAAGGACAAGTGATCCCATTGATATACGGATGGAACGAAAGCAGAAAGCCTCTAGATGCATGTATTATGACTCTCAGACCCAGAATAATCTCATGCAGAGAATTGGTGATCAAAAGCAGAAAGCTTCTACGAATGTCGGTCTATATGTTGCTTCAACAAGATTTACTCAACCGACTTCTGAGAGACAGAGGGAGTTATCCCTCAAAGACAAGAATTCTAGTCTATTACATATGATAGAAACCTGACGACACTAATGTCGTGACTCGAACAAGACAATTGAAGAATCCTTGATGAACCTGGTCGTCACCAAGATGGACAATTACTTTCCAGTTTACATTCACGTGCCCAAGTTAAAACCTTCAGGCAAGAAGGAAACATTCGTGGGATATCGCAAGTCTTCAAAGGATTACATAATATACATCCCAGGATCAATTCAAATCGAAGTCAGGGGAGATGCAACCTTTGAAGAAGAAATGGCTATCCGAAAAGGAAGGGGATTAGATATGGAGATCGATGACGATGAAGAGATGAGATCATTTCCCCCTCCAAACATTAAGAGGAAGTCTGGAGAAATGACTAAATCGATCAGTTCCATTGATCCAGTTGAGCCAGATGATGCTCCCACAGATATCGCAGTAAGCCGAAAAAGATCTAGATGGGCACAATAGATTTTCCAGAATGCAGAGCATGAAACTTGACATGGAGCAGATACAAGGCTATATTTGTTGCCAAAGGGTTCGCTCAGAAAGAGGGAGTCGATTATGATGAGACATTTGCTCCTGTGGCTCGACACACTTCCATCAGATCGATTATTTCTATTGCTTTAGCTGTGGGATGGAAGTTGCATCAGATGGATGTCAAAACAGGCCTTCTCAATGGTATTACTGAGGAAGAAGTATATATTGAACAACAAGAAGGGTTTGTTGTCCATGGAAAGGAGTCTCCTGTATGCAAGCTGGAAAAGGCTTTTTATGGACTCAAGCAAGCACCCTGTGCTTGGTATGGACGAATAGACGGATTCCTGGTGAGTCTGGGATTCACCAAGAGTGATGCAGACCCCAACCTTTACTACAAGGTTGTGAATGATGAACCACTGATTTTGGTACTATATGTTGATGACTTGTTTCTTACCAAAAATGAGAAACTTATCTTATGGTGTAAGAAGAAACCTGCCTTTGAGTTTGAAATGAAGGATCTTGGATTGATGCACTACTTCTTGGGATTAGAAGTATGGCAGAGGAAGAAAGAGATTTCCTAGGACAAGGACAATAACCATAGATATACTGAAGAGATTCGGAATGTTGGACTGCAAGCAGTGTTCCACCAAGTTTCTGGGGCGCAGGAGCGTGGGAGTGGGGAAAGGCACATTGGGGACGTGTAGAGACACCCCAAAATTTTGGGGTATTTTTGGGGACGGGGGGGTGTCAGGGTCTCTAAAATTATAAAAAAATAGAAACATAATAAAAATATGAACTCCAACATATAAAGTCTTATGTTCCCAAAGAGTTTAGTGTAATGTAAATGTAATTGTTATAGCCAAGCATATCATATCGATGTTTGTTTCTTTTATTTGTTTCTATTTCGAGTTACAATGACTGTTTAGTGTAAAAGACTAAAATTTAAGATGAACCATTTTTGTTTTTAAGTAAAAAAATTTAGAAATTCGAGGGGGGTGGGGGCCTGTGAGACCCCCCCATTTTCATGAGGGGGCGTGTGGGAGCCCCACGATCTGGGAAACTCCTAAACCTGTGTTTCCCCAAGTTTCGTCGAAAGAGGGGCATTGGGAAACGTTTCCCATGGAGCCTCACAAACCCCGGGGCGTGGGAAGCGCAGGGGGTGCACCCCTGGCCCTGGGAGACGTGTCCCCATGGAACACTGGCTGCAAGTCCATAGCTACTCTGATAGATGCAAACTTAAAGAAGCTGAGGGATTCTGCTTCCGATTCAAATTTGATTAATCCCAACATGTACCGCCAGTTGATTGGGTCCTTGATGTATTTGACGAACACTAGACCAGATATTTGTTTTGCTATGAATGCTCTCAGTTAGTTCATGTGTGAACCGAGGTAGATTCACTGGATTGCTGCAAAACATGTGCTCAGATACTTACGTGGCACTATGGGATATGGTCTACGATATGATTCAGAATGTGACTTGAAATTGCAAGGGTTTATAGACTCATATTGGGTTGGATGCTCTACTGATTGGAAGAGCACTTCAGGATGTTGTTTCAGTTTGGGTTATGTAGTTATTTCCTAGTGCAATAGGAAGCAGAACTCAGTAGCTCTCAGTATTGCAAAGGCCGAGTATATGGCTGCTAGTTCAACAACCCGAGAAGCAATTTGGCTTCGTAAACTTCTTGCAGGATTGTTTGGCTAGATTGCAGAGCCAACCATGATTCATTGTGATAACCAGAGTTGTGTGCAGATGTCAGTGAATCCTGTATTTCATGACAAGTCAAAGCACATAGAGATTCGGTATCACTTCATACGTGATATGGTGCAGAAAGGTGCAATCGAGCTACAATATATTCTAACAGATGACCAGACTACAGATGTTCTCACCAAGCCTCTTCCCAGGGTGAAATTTGAATACTTTCGCGGAAAACTTGGAGTAGAAGAGAACATATCCCTCCTTGAGAGGGATGATGACTGAGAGACACTCATTATACCCTTTCCCAGGCACCTCTGCTCATCTAGGTTCTCAGCCAAGTATGGGAGAAATCCCATCAGCAGATGAGACGGACAAGTAGTAGATGGTCGTGTTCACACAGGTGCCTCTGCTCGTCCAGGTTCTCAACTAGGGATGGGAGAAATCCCATCGGCAGATGAGACGGACAAGTAGTAGATGGTCGGGTTCACACAGGTGCCTATGCTCGTCCACGTGCTTAGCCAAGTATGAGAGAAATCCCATCGACAGATGAGTCGGACAGGTAGTAGATGGTCATGTGATTGCACAGGTACCTCGTTTAGGTTCTCAGCCAGGTATGGGAGTACCCCATCGGGAGATGAGACGAACAGGTAGTAGACGGTCGTGAACGTGTGCTCATCCAGGATCTCTAGCCATGCATAAAAGTATTCCATCGGCAGTAGAGATGGATAGGTAGCAGAATATTCTCTCAGACATCTGGATAGAACAAATTCATAAAGACAACCTTCAATACGTTTAGAGATAATGGAGACGGTATAGATGTACAGATGAAACCCAGATGATCATGATGTTGATGAAGACAGAAGAATACCTTCCTTGTTGAGAGGGAGTGTTGGAGTTTGTGCAACTTCAGAAGCTATTCTTATTGTCCTCCTTCGAGAGTTGAACTTGTTGTAATCATTCATATAAACCCTAGAAAGAACAATGTAAGCCTTGGGGTGAGAAGCCAGCAATAAAAGAATAAAATATAAATTATGAAATATAAAATTATATTGCTCCCCCAAGTGAAGTCAGCCCCTGTTAATTTTTGGGTGGGCAAACAGTATAAATAGAAGGTGCCCTTCCTCATTATTACAGACAACAGCAGTGCAACAGCACAAGTGAAGTGTGTAGTTTCTGGCAAAGTGCAGCTACACAGCAGCTCAGAGAAGTTCGCATACACTGCAGAAGAAGACTATTTTCAGGGTTTCAATCTTTGGAAAGTATTTCCATATTTTTCTTTTCCTTCTTCCATGTACTCTGATCTCAGAATTATAATCTCTAGACGAAGGTTGCTGGGTTTTCTCCCTGTTGGGTTTCCCAGGTGAAAAATACTTGTGTTGTTTTGTGCTTTGTCTATCTTCTAGTGATCCTATTGATAAATGCAATTAAGATATACTGTTATAATATTAAGAACTTCTAACATTTCAACTATGCCAAAAGCCCTTGCCAGCGTTGTATGATTGATGCAGTTGTTGTTGTAGGTCTGGGTTTTAAGGCCCTTACATTGAGAGCCTTGGGAAGTTAGGACAAATCTGCAATTAGAAAGTGCTCATGACCTCAACCTTGTAATTGTTGAGTTTCGTGCATCGTGAGAAAAAGTAAGGTGCACCATCATAAGTGATGGATGGATAGATATGAGGAACAGAACTTTGATAAATTTCCTTGTATCTTGTCCAAAGTGAATAATATTTTTTAAATCATTTGATGCCTCAAACAAAGTTAAGAGTGCCCATTTGATTTGCGAAATGATGGAGGAAGTGTTTCAGGAGGTGGGAGAAGAAAATATTATACAAATTGTCACTGACAATGCAGCGAATTATATGGCTATTGGTAGACTTTTTTAGCTAAGGCACCCCACCATATTTTGGACATCTTGTGTTATACATTGCATAGAATTTATGTTTGAGGACATTGGTAGGCTTGGTTAGATACAAGAGGTTGTGGATAAGGCAAATCCATACCCAAATACATTTACAATCACGCAAATGTCATCACACCATGAGAATATACACTAAAGGCAAGGAACTTGTTCATCCTTCAGTGGCCAGATTTGCAACAAATATCATTTTCTTGCAATCCGTGGTTGAGCAGAAGGTAAATCTCAAGAGGACCCGAGTGGATGGCATCTAAACATGCCAAAACACTTGAAAGCATTGAAATTGTTGCTCTTATGATTAATGATAGTTTTTGGAAAGATGCTAAAGAAATTATTGTGGTCACGAGTCACGTGTCAAAGCGCTTCTGTACTTAATTCTAACTTTTGTTTTATGTTTTGTTGAATATCTAATTTTTGTTTTCTAATTTAGTAACTTTTTTAAACTTTTTCAATGTTCAACTTGGAAGTCAAGTTCAAACTTCAAACTTCATTTCATTTTAAAATTTAGTTAATACTTTATAACTTTGTATCAAAATACAATTGTTTTACAAGTCACAATTGGCTTTGATATTTCAGAATGGTTAATGGTGACAAACCCGCTATGGGTTACATTTATTAGGCGATTGATCTTTCCAAGCAGGCCAACGAAAAAAGATATAGGGATGAGGAGGCTGAGTATATGCCTCTATTGGATATTATTAATAAGCGTTGGGATAGGCAATGGCATTCTGCCTTAACATGCTGCTTGTTACTTTTTAAACCCATCATATTTTTATGATAAGAGCAGATTTCATGAGGATCTGGAGGTTGGTAAATGGCTTAAGACAAGCATCAAAAGGTGCATCCTTGTTCCAGATACCCTAAGATGTAATTGCCCAACTACAAGATTATAGGACACCTACAAAATTGTTTGCATATGCCAGTGTTATACGTGAAATGACTAAAAATTTTGTCAGGTACCCTTGAAGGCTTGATCGAAATTCATTAAATTTTCCTTATTTTATTTGTTAAAAACTCAAATGTTTTATTAAATTTTATTATTTTGATTCTTTTAAGTTTTAATATTTATCATAGTTGACCTTAACCAACTCTTGAATGCTTGCCACTTGCTAGGTCTTTGGTGGCAAAATTTAGATAGTGATACACCAGAACTTAAGAGATTTGCCATTAATATCTTGAATTAGACCTATTGTGCCACACTTTGTGGGGCACCCCTTTTTCTAGACAATTTTTTTTTCAAACATGATGCTAGCCAGAATTCTTGAGGCCTATCTTTGTTGCTCTTAGGCCTCCCCTTTCAGAGAATAGATGATGTGTGATGATCAAAATATGCCCATGTTGTTGATGATATGCCAAGGCCAAGATAATGATGATGATGTAATGATGTATTTGATATTCATATGGTTTAGTTGATGTATTAATCGGTTGATGAGTATAGCTAGAAGTATCACACTTTCAAGTTGACAAGGGCAGTAAATCCTTGTTTTATTTATGTACCATCGAACCTTAATAATTTTTAGGCTTCTTGAAAGGACTTGTCCCCCCTTCGAGGGTTCCATATTTTGTCCATCCAACCATCCATTTCACTCTATTAAATCTTGTCTGCATCCTTGCTCTAAGATTGAGGAATTTGAGCTCTTGATCTCCCCTCTGTGACCCCTTCTTCATGAAGGCCTCCCAGTTCTCCCTAGTGTCTCAAGCAATGTTGTATTGCAGCAACCTTGTGACAGTTCAGGAAGCTTGCTGGTTAAATCCCTGGGGTGGACTGCTTATCAAGCATAGAGAGTTGTCATGGAGCAATGATCCTCCTAGACTCTAGGCATGAAAGTCCTTCCCTTCCTATGCAAGAAAACTAAATGAGGACATGTGAAAAAGCTTCCAGTTAAAGACTCCTTATACCTGCAAAGTCAAAATCAAAGCTAAAGACCAAGTTAAATGAAGAAAGTCAAATCAAATACAAAAACAAGCACAAAAGCTTGTCAATGAAGAAGCCTACAAAAGAAAAATCAAAGGCCAAGGTCTTCAAAAACAAAAAGAAGTACAAGATCGAAGAGTCCAAGAAATCAAATGAAGACTTGTCCTAGAAGACCAAGTCCAAGAAGGAGCTAGAATAAAGTCAAAGTCAAATGGGGAAGATTGATTTCTAGTGGTTAGGTGGGGGATTATCTCACTTGAAAATTACCCACTTGAGAGACACCCCCTAATGTTTGCCTAAGTGGTGGAAATCACAAAGATTCCTCTCTTCCCTAATCTTGAGTCAACCTAGTCTCCTTAGACCATCTTAAACTCCATTTGTCTAACCATGGTTTTCCATCTAACTCACCCCATTGAAGAACCTTGTCCTTGCAAGTACTTGAATAATATTGTAGGATCTGGTTAATTTGTAAAGCTAGTTTTTCAAAATGTGTTTGAAGATACTTGTGGTGTACGAATATTATCATGTATATGTGATTAGTTATATGATGAGTCAACTGTGATGGTTAAGTATGTCTCCTATGTATTTGTTCACATGGATACCCTTTATTGTTGGTCCATCGACATTTATCACTCTATTACATCGTATTTAGATGCCATGAAAGAATTGCCAAGATATATGCAATTTCTCAATGTTTTAGAGCATGTGTGTCACCCCTCTAATGGTTGAAAAGGAGGTTTTCCATATCTAAAGATCTACAAGGTATATTTGTGATGTAAGAACATATTTGGATACCCATTTGGCCCTTTCCCGAGGCAAGTGAAGTCAGAATGATCATTACTACCTCAAATCATGGACTTCCAAAAAGGAGGTGGGTTCTCCCTAACATAACAGGTGTTAATTTTCATAGATGTGCATGGGAAGGTTATAATGGATATTTTGAAGATCTAAATGTATATTTGGGCATCCAATTTGCCCTTCTACACGTTTCAACCTTTGCATGTCACTTCTTATATACAATTTGGCCATATCTTATAGAGGCTCCTCTACAGTGTCAGTAACCAAGCTGAAGACGTGATGAACGTGCATGGAAGTGAAATATCATCTACTATGACAATGTTTTAGTTTATCTTGGATTCTTAGTGGGTATACTGCTCAAAAGTACCCTCTTCTTGACCAACGTTGTCCATTTGGTCAGTTTTCCAACATGTGGGGGTTTCACAATTGAAAAACAAGCATAATATGGATTAATTAAGGGCACACATAAGGTTTTTCAGTAAAAAATTCCTATGTTGTGCCTAATAATTCATTTAAAGGCTAAAAGTGCACATGGAAGTCTAATTTTAAGTTGAGATTGCACTTTTTAATTTTTATAAAATATTTAAGCCAAAAAGGCCTTAGACATCTTGCTCAAAGAAGGCTTTTGGCACACATATAGAGGAAAAATTTATGAGTTGGCATCTTGGCACATAAGTTAAGGCATTTTGGTATCTCAAAAAGGAAAAGTCAAGTGAAGATTAAGTGCCTATCGTCAGATCTTTCTAGGGGCGTAGGATGCCCTCCTTCGTCCAAAACGTGTGCCTTGGAAAATAATTAAATGTGGGTTGTTGAAGTCAAAGAGTACAATGATGAAACAACCCATGGTTTCTTAAATCACCCATAATATTTCTCCTCTTATTTGGATGGCCCCATGGTATTGAAGATTTTTAAATATTTTTCTACAACAAGCCAAGGTGGCACCCTCACCAAACCAACGAAATGCTCAAACAAAGTCAAAACATTTCCTTGGATCCAAGAAACAACCCAAGGTTTTTGTTAGTGGTTTATGTTGCCGCCTTACACACACCTGGGGGGGACGTGGCAGAAATATTCAAGCCACTCGATGTGTCCTTTGGGGGGAAATCTTGAGTCAAGGTTGTCACCTTGTTCTTGACTCCTCCGTTTAGGCAAACCCCTAACGAAGCCAAGGGGGGTAGACCCTAAAAGAGTTCCTAAGGTTGATTAGGCTTTAGTGATGATGGATTTGGATGAATAAGTTTTTTAGGAGTTTTTAATCAATAGTGGAAAACAAAAGATTTGAAAGATAAACTGATTACAACAGCATAAATATCACAAGGAATTATAAAATTGCTCAACTCATAAATCATGCAGATAGAAATAATAAAGATCGGTGCCAAATTAAAAATGGAGTCGTAAAAATGTGTGTGTTGAAAGATGCTAAAGTAGATGTTTTGCAATTGTCTCTTGGTAAGTTTTAAGTTAATGTGGAAAATGAGTGAATTAAATTAGGGGGAAGAAAACTCAAAATATACTCGAAGGTATGAGGAGTATGTCCAAAACCCTTATCCGATGCAACTCCCTGCAAGGAATATGTGGGCTGGTTGGAGTCTCTGAGACGTGTTCAACACTACACCAACAAGGGTGTATCCTAACAGTGTCTCAAGGTCACTACCCAGTTGTTACCACTTCCTTTGTGGATTTTGTCACCGCAACGGATCAAATCGAGGCGTTGGATTTTTACCTGGGAGGTTAATTGAAATGTGAAAACTAATTAATCTAGTGACCCACATTGCTTTTGATGCATCCAATTGTTCGATAGAACCGCAGCAGTGCAGAGCATACACAACAAAGCCTAGTAAATTTTAAGGATTTTATGACTTGTTTTGTTTATTAAAAAAGGAAAATTTGACCTCCAAGAGTCTCTTTCGGTTCAAGTGAACCTCAATCGGGAAAGCAAGGAGGGGTAAATTTCATTATGTTAAGTGAGATAAGTTGAAATACAAGAATGAAAGACAAGTTATCTAATTAGATCTACCACGCATCTCTTTCCCCTTTCGAGTCAATCGGGAAGTCGTGGGGTAAGTATTAATATTACTTTGAATATGGAAAGATATAATCAGTCTTGCAAGATTCAACAAAGTATACTATCCTGCATAAAAAAATAAACTAAAAAAAAAAGCAAAAAAAGACAAACACGCAAATTCCCCATGGGGGGATGGGGAGAGGGCTCGAAAGAGCCTACTCAAGATCTTTTTTATTTATCACGGTTACAACTCTTGCTAGAAGTTATCTTTGGTCCTTGTTATCTGGGATCCAAAGGCTTACAAAAACCTGGAAGTAGAGGGAACCCCTAGGAAGCTACGGATAGCCAAAAAAATATTTTCCAAGCTCAGGTTCATCATATTGGAGGTAATCCTATTGCTTCTGCAGATCAGCTTGAGCAGTTTGACAATGAAGGATTGTATGTGAGCCCTATCAACCAGTGGATAGAAGCTTCTTATGCACAGTTTGATTCTTCCTGGTATAATCTCTTGTTTCCTAACAGTCTGATGTTTCAATTCAGCGTTATTCATGAGCAGATTGCAAGGCATAGTTATTTTATGGCGAGTATATCTTTGTCTTTGTCTTTAACACAGCACAGAAAAATGAAATTTGGCATGGAAAAGATGTCGGAATGGCTCCACTGGTTATATGCATATACTTAACAGTTTCTAGATTCATGTTAAGTTAGTGTAGGTAGGAAATATAAGCTCTTGCATGAGCATTTAAAAATTTTCAGCATGTTCTTCTTTATTTTGTAATAAGTGTGTGGATGTGAATGGAGCCATCCCACCACATTTTTGAGTTGATCTGCAAATACCCAGAGGTGTTGATGTTCTCATGTACTCTCTCCAAGAGCACATGTCCCCATATGGAGCCAAATGTTACCTCCCATTTTGACATGGGTGTCCACAGAGTTCACTTTGAGAGCTTGTAAGAAAAGAGTGCATCTACATCAGATTGAGGCATTCAGCATTTCTGGAACTTTTACCCTATTACCCCCTTCTCATGACAGGGGTGTGACAGAGGTGTCCACAGAGCAGCATATCTAGATTTTGTTCGAATGCCTTTTAAAATGACAAACCAGTAACCTTGGAGCAGGGATCTTTGTTCAAGGAGGTGGTCATTTACAGTAGCAAGCTTCTCTTACGTCAAGTCGGAGATCAACTGTGGGCAAGTTTTCAATATCAAAGTCTTCTCTATTATGAAGGCCAACACCGACAAGGAGCATTGATCAACAGGATAGTGCAGAACAGACTAACTTAGCTGGCCAGCTAGCTTTGCCTCCACCTGAAGATTGGGCAACCAAAGTAGCAAAATAAGTGATCAATTGGCTTTGCCAGAGCATCCACAACCAATAAAAACTTTAAGTGTTCCTAATCATGAACAACAGCTACTTGATCTTTTGAGTGGCGACTTGAACAGTGACATGTCACCTCAGACTCCAGCAACCCCAACTCCTATTATTGCAAGCAACGAACATTTCCCTATATCATATTCATTATCTCAACAACAGCCTTACTCTAATGGAAGCATGTCTAACATGCAACCATTTTCTTCTCATCGAGCTTATCAAACATCACAGTATTACACGCCTTATTCAACTCAGCAACATCAAAACATCCCTTGGAACCATGGATACTATGTTCAAAATAGTTATATAGCACCTTGGGCAACTAGAATCAAGCAACCTCAGAGTCCTCACCAAAATGTAGTGACACATGGCTCAGAGGGTTATAGTTCAGCATCTCAGGACTTGCAAGTATCGTCTAATTATCCACCTCCTCCATGGACTGCAAGCAGTTTGGAACCATTTCCACAATCTATAAACTCTCAACAAAGAGCCATGCTTTATGGAAGCGGTGCTATTCCTGTATCATCATCTCCATCTCAATTATCACCAAGGACGGCACCTGTTTTGCAGCAACAGAGATCATTCAATTCTCTGACTCACAGACCTACTTTATCTGCAGAACAGCAGAAAAATTTGACAAGAAGCATGCAAAACGTGTCATTGCATGAGGATCAAATTCAGGCCCTGTAGTACGCCAACCATTCTCACCATCACTTTCAACTATCGTATGGGGCCGTAACTTGTGCAGCTTATGGCAGTCGATTTACTGACACATAAGTAAAACATCGTCGTTTTGAAGATTGACAAACTATTTTCATGCTGACCGAGTTTGGTAACCGATTAGGGATGTCTGCGTGGAATGCTCAGAGCAATGCTGGAAGTTTGTAGCGTTGAGATCGAGTTGGGTGCCTGTGGAGTTCGAGAGCAGCGTCCCATTGACAGCCCGTTACAGAATCGTGATTATTTTTAAAAGCTCCACGTTTTGTTAAAATCGTAAGTTTTTTACCACACATCATGGGTGAGTCAATTGCTAGGGAGAGCCGTGATTTACTGTCATGCAACTGTGTGCATAAAATTGAATGTGATCAGAGTCGATCTGGCTTGGCGTTTATTGTAGCGACTAGTCAACTAAAGGTTTTATTTATTCATTTTATTAAAGAGGGAGTCCCTTTAATTATAATGTGTAAGTTTTTCTTCGTCTTTGGATGGGATAAAAAAAGGTGGATCTAGGATCCACCTTATATATTATTTTATTATTTTATTTTTCCTTTTTCTTTTTTGGAAAAAGTATGAGAGCCTTTGGGCCTATAAAGGAAATGCTTCCTCATTGTAACGGATGGAAAAAGTTGGGAGGATTTTTCCCATCAAGCTTAATAGAAAAATCATTTGGGGTTTTTTATACATTTGGGCATCTCTTTCATGATTGCGTGTTTTTCATAAGCTGTAGAGTAAACCTAGCATAGAAGGCTATAATCTAGTCCATTGGGAAAGCATTTGCAGTTGTCAAGTTATTTGTCGACGTTCTATTTTTAAAGATCTTAGGAGTAATGGACAGTAGTCAGTTATACTTACATTCTCTTTGTCTTTGATTATGGAGCGTACTAGTTTAATCTCACTTCTGTGAAACGCAAGGCCTCCCTGAGTCCTCTTTTGACTCCATTCTCCCTTCCGATACTGACACTGGTCTTCCCTTGAGGACTGATCCTCCCTTCCTTCCCATCACTCAATCCAAATTTCTTTTTTGTTACAAATGTTTCTCTAAGGCAGCCTCTTCAAATCACCTTTCCCTTCATTGCACCTGCCTTAGTGCAAATTTCTTTTTTGTTACAAATGTTTCTCTAAGGCAGCCTCTTCAAATCACCTTTCCCTTCATTGCACCTGCCTTAGTGATCCTACCTTAGGGAAGCACCCCTAGAGTTGGAGAAGAGCCAACCTGAAGCGAGGAGAGAGGAGTGTGGTGACATTGGCCTCTCTCTCGAGAATTGTCGTCGAGCTGGTGCGCTTACCTTTTGGGCTTCAGCACATGCATGCCAGTTTTGGGCGACAACAGAGACAAGTTGAGAGCAAAAAACTTGAAAAAATAGCAATTCACCTCAAAAGCAGCATGAAATGGTAATCCACACATGGAAGCACCCCACAATTTAGCCTCCAAAACTTCTCTTTTATTCCAACAATGAATGATCAATACAATATTAGAACAATAGCAAGCCTTTCTCCCACAGCTCTAACTAGTTTGAATGAGAGAAAGCATGGCTTTATTTACAGCCAGAGCAAGACACTAGGGGGGCTACCTACACTGAAGATAGACTCAGAGCGTAAATTGAGTTCCACCGAGTCAAACCAAGTGGAAGTGAAGAGGAAGTGAAGAGGTGAATGACACCTCTCCCACCTAACTTAGCCAACTCTCCATTAACTTGCCAACACATCAAGCACCGACAACCACCAACCACTCCACATTGGCATCCTTCTCCCTTCGCGCAAGTTCGTGAGGTTAACGTGAAGTTTGGTGATGTCATTTAGGTTGATTCGCTAGCATTTAAAGGAATAAACTTAAGTTCAAACCAAAGTTTAAACTATGAATGGGGTTCACCCCTCCTCCCACCTGACGTGAGTTTTAAGATGACATGAAGAGGGTGATGTCACCCATATCATATGCGATCTCCTTCAAATAAATAACCGAAAGTTTAATTTTTAAACAAATAAACCAAGGTTTGAAACAACTTCATGTGAAAGGGGGGGGGGGTCCACCCCTTCCTCCAAACTCAACCTTCACCCTCACACAGGCGTGGAAAATATCCATGACATCACTCCTTCAAAATATATGCGATCTCTCTTAAACATATAAGATAATACATTTAAAATATATCCAATGTTTTGAATCTTTCACATGGAGAGGGTCGCATACTTATGGGGGACCCATGCCATGTCACCTCCCCACTTTAAACAAATCAATTTTAACTTTGATTTTTTACTTTAATTTTTTACTTTTTCAACCTTGTCTTTTTGTGCCAATTTGAGCACTTTAGCATTAAAATGTCATTTTGATGCTTATTTAGCTGAATAATGCTCCATGGGGTGTTTCCGGTCGCCCGAAATATAGGAAAGTGGCGTTTGGGGTAAAGAGGACGCTCTAAGTGTGAAAATGAGCATCCCCATGCCAAAAATGGACTCCAAACCCATCAATTATTACACTTTGAAATTTTTTAATTAAACCATTAAAAAATGGCCTAATTTTGCGGGAAAATTTATTTTTCTCGGAATCAAACAAAACTCTAGGGGGACCTAGCACATGTCCATACGACTCAATTTGAATGCCTAGCATGTTTATAAACACTGACACTGAGGCTCTAATAACCTCCTAAGGCCTAACCACCTAGACGACTACCCCAACTTTGGAGGTGTGAGTGAAAAACTCAGAAATTATTAATCTTTTGTTCAACAACCAATAATAACCAAAGGAAAAAACACTCTGGCCTAGTCGGCTTGATGCTTAAGTCTGGGAAGCCGAGCCTTTTATAAAAATGGACCATGCTAACACATTTTTTACAATTTCCCCAAGGGGATATGAACATGTGTTACAAAAAATTTCGAACAGACTCCCAGAAAAAGCCTGACGAACTTCTGAACCTTGAAGAATGAACAAGTATACTTGTTCTTCTTTGTCGACTCACTTGAAAAAACGACAAAGTACAACTTAGGTGGTAACAGTTTCTAACCTTCCATTGGTACTTTGAAGATGTATTTTAGAGACCCATGGTATTGCAAATAAATTTTTATTTTTTACTCTCCAAGCCAAGGAAGCACCTCAAACCCTAGGACGACTTAGCTATTTTGGCAATGTTTTATTGTATTAAGAGTAGTGTTAGACCATTGATTTAGCAACCAACTCCTTGGGATGATCATCACCCAATTACTCATGTAAGAAACTCATTGTAACCCTAGATATTTTCTCCTCAAGGAAAATCGACCTCTCTAAGTCTATATAAAGAGGGCCATTTTCACTTGCAAAGGGAGAATTTTGGGCTATGCAATAAAATTTCTAAAATTTGTCTCTAGCATCTTGTCTTTGTAATTTTTATTGTGCTGGCATATGGTAATGTGATGATAATGCCATTAGATGAAATTCACTAATATAAGGTAACTTGTCCTGAATTTGTTCAATCATGGTAAAGAGCTAGGTGATTGTTTGCCTAGTTTGTTTTCTATTCTACTTATTTTATTTGTTTGTTGCAACCACACTTGTTAAAGTTAAAAGCTTAATCACCATGGTTTTCACTAATGAGTCGTTATATGTAGACTCCGCGATGGACTAGGTTGAGATGGTGCATGTTGACTCCCTGGTGGACTTGGTTGAGTTGTGCCAGAAGACCTTTATTATGATGCAGATATGTTGAAGACAATCGTGATGCTCAGATGATATCCAGATGTGTTCCAGCATGATGATGCCTCCCTAGCTAAGGAGTGTTGGTGTTGTAGCTGCATGAGGAGAAATGAATTGGTCCCCGCTATGTCATAAATAATGAAGGGTCCTAGCCACAAACTGTCAAACTTGCCATGCTTGCCCAGTTTTTCTCTTCTTTTGTCCCATAAAAGTACTATGTCTCCTTTCTGGAAAGATCTAGGCTTTGAAGACTTGTCGAAATTCTTTTTTACTTTGTCTTGATTACTGATACTCTTTTCAACTGCTCTTCTCCTAACTTCATCCAACTCTACTAACTGATTAATTATGTTTTGCACAGCATCTTGGTTTGAACTGAAGTCCTGAAGGAGTTGATACACTGGGAGCTTAAGATGGATAGGCAAGGTAACATCTAAACCATAAAGTAACTCAAAAGGGCTTTTTCTTGTTGAACTTTTCTTGGTTATCTGATCTACCCATAATGCAAATTTAATCTTACTATCCCAGGACTTCTTATTATCCCCTACTATTTTCTTTATGATAGTCATCAGGTTCTTATTACT
This sequence comes from Pseudotsuga menziesii, assembly GCA_001517045.1. Lineage (NCBI taxonomy): Eukaryota > Viridiplantae > Streptophyta > Pinopsida > Pinales > Pinaceae > Pseudotsuga > Pseudotsuga menziesii. Next base: position 129,408 of record LPNX010145202.1, read on the forward strand.
TGATTCAGCAAGACCATTTTCCTGGGGATAATAATTTGACGAGTGGGATAGGATAATGCCATACTTGAAACAAAATGATGTGAATTCTACTGATCTAAAGGCCTTGGCATTATCGGTTGTTATTTTGGCTGAATTCCAAATCTAGTTATAATTTTATCCTGTAGTAAATCTATAATAACTTTATCAGTTGCCTTCTTGGTAGGTATGGCTTCTACCCATTTGGTGAAATAGTTCATTGCTATTAATATCCAGGAATAGCCATTACTTAAGTTATCCTTAAACTGTCCGATGAAATCAAGCCCCCACTGCTAAAATGGAGCCTAGACCACTACTGGCTGTAAAGGCAAGCTTGCTAGCTTCTGCTTTCCTGTGAAAAGTTGACATTGTTGGAAATTTCCAACCAATTTATGCACATCTAAAAATATATTAGACCAACAGTAACCTGCTCTCAAAATTTTGTGGCCTGTTATTTTTGCTGCAAAATGACCCCCACAAAATCCTGAATGAAACTCTGTTATGAGTCTCTTGGACTCTACATCATCTACACATCTAAGTATTAGACCATCAAGGTTTCTCCAACCTAATCCTTCTTGAATAATGCAATACTTAGAAGTTTTCAACCTTAAATATCTTCTTTTATGGTCAACTAGGTGATCTAGGCATGTAAGGTTTCTTAGAAAAAAGATAATGTCTGCATACCACTGATGCTGCTCTAACCACTGAAGTTTTGCTGAACTACTTGATGTTGAATCACTACTCTGACCAACCATTCCCAATGCCTTCTCATTACTTTCTATTAGCATTTTGGCTAGCCCTTGTCCTTTGATTAATTTGGTGGGTCTAATTTCTAAGTCATACTCTTGAATTTTGGATACCCACTTACCCCTTATTCCTAAGCAATCTTTTTGAGCTAATATATCTTTAATAGCAGAATGAGGGACATAGCCAATTATTTTTGAATATCCAACATAAGTTCTAAAATGTTTTAAGCATTTGACTAAGGCATAAACCTGCTTTTCCATGGAAGTGTACTTTAACTCTGACTCTTGCAAGGTTCGGCTAATGAAGGCTATAGGTTGTTCAAACCCCTCTTTGTTTTTTGAAGTAAAACTCCTACAATGGTATCTTCTAAGGCGAAAGAGAAGATTAGGAAATCTTTTGAGGAGTCTGGGCTAATTAAGACTAAAGATTTAGAAATAGAATATTTAAGGCGCTTAAATGCTTCTCTCCCTTCATTCATCCATTCAAACTTAGTATCCTTCTTTAACAATTTCTGCATTGGTTTCATTAATTCTGCTAAGTTTGGAATGAAACTCCTGATGAAATTAATGTGACCATTGAAAGATTGGAGGACCTTGATATTCTTAGGCAAAGGGATCTTCTTGATTGCTTCAATTCTTGCAGGATCTACTTTGACACCCTCTTTAGAAATTATGTGCCCCAACAATTTTCCTTCATCAATTCCTAGAATAGACTTAGTTGGATTCAATGAAATACCATATCTACGACACCTTTCGAAGACTTGCTTTAGATGACTTATGTGACTTGATCTTTCCTTTGAAAAAACTGTAAGGTCATCCTGATAAATTTCTATGATTTTGCCAATTAATTCCTTAAAAGCATAGTCCATGGCCCTTTGAAAGGTTGCACCTGCATTTAGCAACCCAAAAGGCATCCTTAAATACTCAAAGGTGCCCCAAGGTGTTGTGAATGTAGTCTTATGCTATCTTCTTTGTTGATCAATACCTGATTATACCCCAAAATTCGTCCAGCATGGACATCATCTCAGAACCTGTTACTTTCTGCAACAAAGTCTCCATATTGGGCAATGGACAGTTGTCTTTTAAGCAAGCTATGTTGAGGTTTCTGAAATCTATGCATATCCTTATGCTACCATTTTTCTTTCTAACCACTACCAAGTTAGAGCACCATGAATAATGCCTTGTTGGTGCAATGATTCCTACAACCAACATTTTTTCAAGCTCCTTTTTAACTATGGGTGCTATCTTGGGATTTATCTGCCTCAACTTTTGCCTAAAAGGTTTGACTTCTTTAAGTTCTGGTTTGAGTGGTATAGTATGTTGGAATACGTATATGCTTTAAGTTCATCATATGTAAAATCAAATACGTCTCTATACTCTTTGACCTGATTTATCAATTCATTTCTTTGAAATGTTCCCCCAAGTTTCCGAGACGTGGGAGCGTGGGAGCGGGGAAACGCACATTGGGGACATGTGGAGACCACCCCCAAATTTTAGTGAAATTCGAGGGGGGCGAGGGGACGTCCAAGTCTTAAGAAAAATTAATATTATAAATTATTAAATCCCAGCAATAACAATTCAATGATTCATCTCATGTAAACTACTAAAAGTAAATAATAAATAGTAAATACTAAGTTTATCACTGTGCAATGTAAATCAAAATATAGCAAATTAATAAGACAAACACGTTATACAATTCATCATGATAATTTTCAAATTTGTCATTTGAATCTTGATATTCATATTTCTAATTTCAATCATTGTAATTGAAAACTTGAATCAATGATATTGCATGCTAAAATAGTGAAATAGTAAATTACTAAAGACTAAGCCTAAACTAGAGACTAAACAACAATTAAAATTAAAATTTTGTTTTTTTAAACTGAAATTGGGAAAATCGTGGGGGGCATCTAGGAGCCCCTCGGTTTCTGGAGGGGGCGTGTGGGAGCCCCCCTTCACCGGAGCGCGCTGCAGAACAGGGGGATGCGCCCCCTTGTGAGTTTCCGAGAGTTTTCTGATTTTGGGGACGCTAGGAAACGTTTCCCCAGGAGCCCCCGAGCCCCCGGGGCGCATGGAGCAAGGGGGGCGTGCCCCCGACCCTGGGGGGCGAGTCCCCATGTAACTTTTGAGAAGTGACTTTGCCAATTTTAATTAACTTCGGGTTTTGATCTGTTCCTATGTTAACTTCTATATAATCCCCTGGTTTCATTTGCTCCACATTACTCTTTTTTCTATCTTGTCTATCAAAACTGTTTTCTAGTGCCACCAAACCACGTGGAACCGGATTGTTGGACTAATTACCTTTACCCTGATACTCTTTACCCTCTTCCTAGAAGCTAACATTGAAATTTGAAAATTCTTGGACATTATGGATGAATCTAAGGATCTGTTCATCATCTCGAAAGACCTGCCAATGTTCCATGTTGTCTAGAACTTATGGTCTAAAGTTAATCTCTAGTTTTCCATCACCATTCATTAGTTCCTCTAATGGCTGAAGGGTTGAAGCTACGACTACTAACTTATCTGCCATGCTATTCTGTTCTCTTGGAAATTCAATTATGTTTAAAGCATCAAAGAATTCCATTGTGTCCCAAATTGCATTTCTATATCTTCTTAATCTTTCACATTTGCATACAAACCTACTTCTTACTTGGCTAACTATTAAGTCCGAATCGTCTTTTATACTTGACATTTTTATTCCCATGTCTTTAGCAATTTCTAAACCAAGAAGGAGTGCCTCATACTCAACCACGTTGTTTATTGCTTCAAATTCCAACCTAAAGGCAAAATTGAAAGTCTAGCCCTTAGGTGAGGTGATGACAACTCCAGCCCCTTTTCCTGCTCTTGAATGAGCTCCATCAAAATTGATCCTCCAGATTTCATCAACCCTTTCATCTTTAATTTTTTCTTTAATTGGGACCAAAAAGGTGGAGTAACAAGTATAAGTCTCGATTTCATCTCTATTATACACATACTCATTTGAAGGCTTCTTAGGGTCTTCTACATGATGCTTCCTCTCTTTTTCTCTATGTAATCTTACTAACGAATCTTCGGATGCAGGCACGGTGGCAGATGTCCAATCCATTTGGATTCAACCTCCTAAATCTACCGACCATTTTCTTGATAAGAGCATTCCCCATTTGTCTGGTACATCTATTACTAGTATGTCCATGGTTATATGGATATTTGGATACTTAGCCAACCTTACTGGAAAATTTTGAATCAGGCCTACTACATCAACTTCTCTGGAGTCCATGGCACAAATATTTTGGTAAGGTCTGGTTGGTCTTTTTCAACTAATCCATTACTTTCTTAGTCATTACGTTTGACGAAGAACCAGAGTCTAGCATACAATTGTGTAGAAGGAGATCACCTATTATCAATGATACATAAAAGGGCGGGTGATCCCCTTTCCTTGAATCCATAGTATGTAGAATGACTGGTAGGTCTCTCATGACATCTTTCTAACTTGGAGGAAGATCTTCTATAGGTTTTTCAAAAGTTACTTTTTTAGGAGGGGAAGGATTTATAACATTCATCAACTTTTCTTTCTGTTAAGGATTTTTAATTATTTCACTTACAGATACTAATACTTTGGCCTTTTGAAACCATACACCCATATCTAGGTCATTCAAATCTTGGGAAGTATTTACCTTAGGTGCATATTGTTGATTTTTTGAGGTTCCAGCATTCTCTCTTCTTTGATAAGTTAAGCCCTTGAATTTTTCTCGAACTTGATTTGATGAAGGCATGACCCCAAATTTTTTTTGTTAAATTATCTATATCTTTTGACTATATTCTTTTGCTTCTTTCCAAGCATCTTTGGGAATGGGGTGAACATGGCCCACATTGTTGACGAACTCGGGCTCGCTTGAAAAGTTGCTACTTTGACTTGCTTCAGGCATACCTTGCTCTAAAATTCGATGTGCTATATAACAAGTCAACTCTTCATGAAGTGCATCACAAGGTCTGCAATAAGGCAAGATTTCTTCAACCATATTTGCTGACTCAAGTTGGTTGGGAAGCCTATTATCTTGATGATAAGTTTTCTTTTGAACCCTACTTCCTTTTGGTGGGAAGTTCTTATGATTAGGTTGAGCCTTTTCCATGTTTATCAATCTACTTTGCATTAGTTTCAATTGATCCACATAATTAGCCTCCATGGCCTCCATTTTCTCAGTTAAGTCCCTGATCTTCTTCTCATGAGTATCACAGCTAGGAGTTTTATCTTTTGATTCATGCGGCTTGATGAGAGCCCTCGTGAATCCAAGAACATTTGACTTTCCTAAAGATTGAATATTTAAATCAATCCTAATAGACAACTCCATGGCCTTTTTTAGTGTGTCGGGTTTTTTATCTTTTAAATGATATCTCATTTCTCCATTAAGGGCTTCCATATAGTAAACTAGGATGGACTTGTCTGGTGGCTTGAAATCGGAATGAATGCTTGCCACCAAATCTTTCAATTTTTTGTTAAACTCTTCCATAGTTTCGTTTTCGTTTCTTTTCAAAGTATGGAGGGCAGCTAATTGGTGGCAAGGCTCTTTCTGAACTCCCCATCTTTTCTTGAACCCTTTCAAGAAATCAACATAGTTTGCATAGGAATTATCATCAAGGTCAAGGTACCATTCGCATGCATCTTCTTCTACGGATAGAGCAAACAACTTCATATAGGCATCGTCATGTGTTTGAGTAGGATCTCTAACCCAACTGAGGAAGCACTTTGAAATCTTTCCTATATGGCTCTCAGCACTGATAGCATTGTTCCCTTGGAAGGTCGAAAGCTTTTCAATAGCCTTGTCGAGTACAGTGTGCGGTTGACCTGCTATCTGAGTGAAGTCAAGGGGTTTGAAATAGGCATCAGATGTGGCCATATTATTAATCTTACTACTTTCTTCAAAAAGGAAATGGATGTCTAAGAGCGACTCGGATCCTAGATTTTCAAGGATCCTATGAGAAGCTAGCTTACTTGCTCTCTTTCGATAAACTTTTTCGGGTTCAGGAATAAAATCAAGCCTACGGGGTTTCTTCTTGTGGAATACCTAGATTGGTTTATAGACAGTAGAGTCGCCAGATGGACCAAGTTCAATCTTTAGAAATGTTGGACTTAGATCAATCAAGAAAGGTAAAAACGAAAAGAAACTAAGGGTAAGTCAAACTCCGGGAATAAAAAGATTTATCCCCAGCAACAGCGCCAAAAATGTTGTCGCCTCTTATGCACCTGGGTTAACGCAGCAGAAATCTTCAAGTTGCTTGGTGCGTCCTTGGGGGCAAGTCTCGAGTCAGGTACTATCACCTTATCCTGACTCCTTCGTTTAGGCTTAACTCCTAACGAAGCCAAAGGGGGTAGTCCCTACCAAAAGAGTTTCTGAGGCTCTTAAGTGTTTTAATTGTTTCAATTGATTGGGTTGTTTAAGGAGTTAGAAATGAATAAATTGTTGACACGACACTATGCAAAATTATATAACTAAATTCAACAGCATTGCAAGATATATCAATAATCACAATATGACTATAAGCAAAATAGAGAGTACAAGAATTGAACCAGTGCCAATATGGAGTCACAAAACAATGAATGCTGTTGAAAACAAAGAAAATATTTTGCTCGTGTACTTGGTCCATTTTAATTATTAGAATGATGAGTAATTAAACGAAGGGGATTCCCGATATACCAAGTGGTACTGGGAATATGTCCAGAATTAGGGAAGAGTGGCTCCGCACAAGAAAATGTGGGCTAGATGGAGTCGTGGGGAGGTGTTCAACACTACACCACAAGGGTGCAGCCTAATGGACCCCACAATCACTTTCTAGTGGTTCCCGCTTTCCCTGAAGAATTTGCCCACTATTTCTCCAAAATCGTTTACGCCGGATTTTCGTAATGTTTTGGGTAGTTACTTTTATTAAAATGAGTTATGTAATTAGATGTGAGAAAATTAATAAGTGCACTATTCCACTTTTGATATCCCCAAGAGTCAGAGAAAGCTGCGAGGGGTAGAGCATACACGGAAGAGGCAAACGTTTGTTCCAATTTATGAGAGCAAAGTAAAGTTGTGATACAGGCCTTCAAGACGGATTGTGTGCTCATGTGAACAAAAAATTGTGAGACTAATTACTACGGCAAATAAATGTCGGGTTAGTATAGCATTTCTTTAAATAAAATTTGTAAATCTTGAAATAAACTTGATTGATTTAAAAGTTGAAGTAATCAAATCTAATCTAAACGAACAAGAAAATCCAACCCACTTCAAGGACAGATACAGTCTTCCCCCAAATAGGGTAAGAGGGGTGTGGGAGCCGTAATCCCACTTGCTCTTTTATTAAATTATTACACTGTTGATAATTAAATAAAGGGCTACCTTTTGACCTTATACTTTGGCCAAAAGGCTTAACAATAAATTGCCAGAAGAAAGGGATTGAAAAGGGGGGATTTGGAGATGCTTTGGGAGGCTAAAAATTTGAAAATTTCGCCAACATTTCCTCTTGACCTGTCAACAAAATACAAAAACCAGCAGGCTAATATTTTATAAATTAGTGGATTACATAGAAATACAATCAAAATTTTACACCTTAGTATTTGCGAAAGTTGAAGGAATTTAAACCACTTCAAATAAAAAGAGATTCACTAGATCTAAGCTTATGATGGTTAAAAAGAAATGCTCCTAGATCTAGTTAAATAATCAAGCTAAGAAAAAATCTAAGCTCGCTTTTAAAGGTAACAAGAAAAAGATTCAACTTTTTAAGGATGAAGAAATAGCCCTCAAGCTTGGCTAGAATCTTTGTGAAGACATAGAAGTGCCTGAAATGCAAGAAATGTTAGATCTTTAAGATAAAGAATGAAGGAAAGAAGGGATGCAACCGAGCTCCCACTTCTCCTTCACCTGAGATAATCTGCAAGCTACACACAAACTTTGAACAAGTGAGATACAATCTAGTGCATTCAATCAAATGAAATGAGAAGAACACAAATATTACCAACTACAAAATGTTGCTTCTTAATCTCAAATAACTAAATGCAAGTAAACAAATTAATACTTTAAATGTTTACTCAATAAACCATAAAAGATGTTTAAGCTAGAAATCAGATCTGTAAAACTTGTAAGAAATGAACAATAGCTTAGCCAAATATCACCTCAATTAATTGCTGCATTCACATCAACAAGATCTTACACCATTCAAACCTCCAAAGCCTTGACTTTTATTCAAAATCAGAAAAAATAATGATCATTACAATAGCAGAGGTTACTTGCTTCATGGAAATTGAAGAGCAAGAACCTTGCTTATATAGAAAAATAGAGAAGAAGAGGGTGGTGCATTCACCAACTTGGCATGAGCTTGTAAAATGGAAACAATTTTATACAAAAATGACTCATTCCAAAACCAAACCCAACCCATTTCACTTTACTTCTGCTCTTTCTATAAATTTCCCGGGAAATGCACCCTCTCCAATTGGCAATGTCATGTTGCCTCTTTCACATGAGAGAAATGCTCCGACATGTTTCAGGAAGGTTAGAAATATTTCCAAATAGCTTTGTCAACTCATAAATTTCATTTTCGGCATGTTTTTTTTACTTTTTGGAAATTGCCGAATTCTTTTATTTCCTCATTTTTTGGTCTTTTTTTGGTTTTTTGACTAAAAGTTAATTAAGTAAAAAATGAATCACTTAAAAACTTAGGAAAGTGGGTCTAGGGGTAAAATATATGCTCTAAGTTAGAAAATGAGCACCCCCACGCCCCAATCAGAATCTAGACCACACTTTTATGCCTTTTTTATTTTTTTAATTAACTTAAAAAAAATAAGCCTAAAAATGGAAAAAATTAATTTTTTCGAAAATTAAAAAAAACCTATGGGGGACTTAATACATGTTCATATGACTCAAAAACAATAATTAGCATGGTAATATACATTGACACCTAGGTTTTAATAAACTCCGAAGGCTTTTTTACCAAAACATTTACTCTAGCTTTGGAGGAGTGGGTGAAAAACTCAAAAATTATAAGTCATTAAAAACAACATATAATTCCCAAGGAAAAAACACCCTAGAGTAAAGTATTGATAACTAAGTCCTATGCAAGCCAAACCTTTTATAGAATTTTCATCATGCTAAGTCATTTATTACAAAATCCCCGCAGGGTATGAACATGTAAAAATTACAAAGAGACCAACATTTGGTCCTGATGAATCCTTGGAAATTATGAGCACTGAGTAGGAACAATTTACTTGTTCTAATCCTTGGTGGCTCAATGGAAATCCCCTAAGTACAACTTAGTGGATAACACTTGTCATAAGAGTAATTGCTATTAAGGATTAAGAATATTGGTCATTGGAAGAATTATTGGTTATTAAATTTAGTACATGATGATTGGCATATATAAATCATTAGCAAATTGCTAGTTGTTTGATCTTTACTTTTGTTAATGAATGGTTACAACTTACCTAGGATCTAGAATCATTTCCAACATATAAGTTACTAACTAAGTCACGGGACTCAGGGATTCGAGTGTCCGACTCAGACATGGTGACCCTCAGAATTAGGACACGTTATATATATATATATATATATATATATATATATATATATATTAAAAATACAGACATATATAGATCCAAATTTTTACAAATATTCAATAGAAATCATAATCAATGCACATTTAACATTAGTAATTACACATTTACAAATCAAATCAGTAATCACAATGAAATTATGAGACACAGATAATTCATGATACTCATGATAATCATAGATCAAGATGTCAATACTCAGGAGTCATAACCATATTTCTCGTTAAGTCATCAAAATCCAAATGTATTACCTAGATGTCAGAATGCCACTAGCAAATTCCAAATAGACTAATAGTAATAGTTAATACAAAAAGGGGTAGATCAAGATGGAAGAATGAAGAATCTCATCTATCAATAGTCCTGAAAAACGTGTAGATCAAGATGGAAAACGTGTCCTGGAATCAGGACACGTTGGTGATAGCACGAGACACACGTGTCCGAAATCGGGACACAATGAAAAAGTCGTGTCTGACACGCTCTGTCGGGGTGACCATGTCAGACACGCGTACACAGGGCACGCAAGCCCTTTTGGACGTGTCTAGTATCTTAGATTACTAATTATAGTGAAGTGTGTAAATTTTCCCAAAGGTCTCCACTAGCTCTAGGAAGTTGGATCTCAACTCGGCCACATTTCACTAATCCCAGATAAAATACGGAAAATGTAAATCAATCTCAGATAATATAATCTTCTATCGTGATCAGAATAAGCAACACATGAACTCCTTTACAACTTCTAAACAATAATGCAATCACACAATTTGACTCATAAATTTTACCCTGGATACCCCAATGGGGAAAACCAACATCTGTGGGGCTTTCTTCTTTCTCGAGCCTAGAGCAAATATTATAGAATAAGGTACAATTAGAGTTAGAGAAACAAATGATGAACCTGAAGGGCCAAAGCCCTAGATCTACAAGCAACTACAATTGCTGCTCTTGGAAAATGTGCCCCCTAGCAGTGTACCCTCACACTGGAACTCTAAACTCTGCCTCTGCCAATCACTGGATGTTGTACTCTCCGTCTAACCTCATAAGGTTGCTCCCTTTGCCCTTCTACACTGCTCTACTTTGTCTGAAAGATGATTGGTGTCCTCAATCACTGAAACACATCCCCAGTTATACAGTTGTGCCCTCTCTCCTCTAAGGCACTTCTCAGCTACTTTGCTCCCAGTCTGACTCTGATTGATCTTTGAAAGCCTCTCCTTTGTCACTGAAGAAGATCCCTCCGCTCTCTTGGCCCTCTCAGCCTCCACACATGTGCATCAACTCCCACACATGTGACGTGTTGCTGCTCATGTTCCATTTGTTGTTGCTCTCCGGTCTCTGAAGAAACTCAGTAAGATCACTCTCTCACTGCACAAATGAAAAGACTCGTCAGTCTTTGAAGATCTGTCCTCTCACTGCTCTCGGAAATGTGTCCCAACTATCTCAGATGGTTCACCCTCCTTGGTCAACTAACTCTCTCAGCTGCTCTGATCTCCTGATACAAAAGATAATGACTTTTGCATACCAATGTCCTTTTATAAACTTCCAGTGCAATTAGGTTTCCAAAACCCTAATTTCAATCTCATGCAAAAATCATGTTGTTGCATTAAAAAATGCATGCATGCACTTTTGCATGCAACTGGCAAAAGTGACTTAACTCTTTGCATGTCTTCACTACTAGATCCATGACACCTGGAAGAGTGTATCTCACACTCTACCCTCCTGTCTATGCTAATAGAAGTACCTCCATGCTAGGCAGACCACATGGAGGACATCCCAAGTTACCAAACTCAACAAAGTGGGTTCTCAATTTAAAATCTTGTGGAAGTTATTATTGGATACTTGTTAGCATTATTGATCATTGAAGTTATATTTTAAATGCTAGATCATTTAGTACAATGCTATTGACGATGAATGCTTAAAGGCACTTTGAAGTCTCATAATGGAGATTAAACAATTTGTCATTTTTATGCTCAAACAGAGAATTGGGTTTTGGGAGTAGAAGATGTGCTCTAACATCTATAAAGATATTCAGGAGTTATCGTTAGGAAGGTAAAACTGCAATCTAGAGAACTCCTATTACTTTTGTAATTATTGACTTACAAACTGACTCCTATTAGTTTTGTTATTATTGACTTACAAACTGAGAAGTCAGTTGGACTTACAAATTTTGTTTGTGTTGTTGTAAATGTAACTTCAAAAGATATTCTTCATTTTGTTGCATTATTGTTTTATTATTATTGTATTGTTATTGTACCTCCTTCGGAGATGTTTTTCCTCCGTCCGGAGATGTTATTATTATACTTGGTCATGTAAGAATATGGAGTTAAAACCTTCATTGTAAGTCAAGGCAATAGTCCCCAAAAGAATATTGTAAAATGTATTTTTTGGGTCTTCCTAAGAGAAGTCGGCCCAGTTAGGTTAGGAAGTCGACCCTGTTGGGGTAAAAGGTCACCTACATGAAAGAGCATAAATAGGGAGGCACCCTCCCTCAATTGGACACACTGCAAGCTCAAGCAAGTTCGCTCCAAAGTGAAGAAAGAGAAGTTCTCTGCAGTAGAGAAGAAGAAGAATTTGTGAAGGATATATTGTCTCTCGGTTTTCTATCTTTGTCTAACATTGTACTTAGTCACAAATCTATACTGAAGAAGTTGTTGGGTTTTTCCCGAGAGAGGGTTTTCCCAGGATAATTTCTTTGCCTCTTTTGTATCGTTTTTGTCTATCTTTCAGTGATCCTATTGCATTTGGTTATGAAACCTCTTTACTGACATATTGGGATTAGTGCATGTTCTTAATAATGTTCTGGTAGAGATGGAATGCATCTAGAAAGTTACCGTATGTGGGGATATTAATGAATGTTGTAGCATTGGCTAAGATAGTTGTGTGACTGTGTGACCTATATCTTTATGCATAAGAACTTGTCATTATTAATATGTTTTGAAAATTTATGAAATGATTCTAATCATGCAACTGAATTTGACTTGCAAGAAGGATCGTATGCAATCAGCTACAAGAGAAGAATGATGAGGCTTGTTCCGAAGAACAAGTGACGATGGTTCATCCAGAACACTCAAAGAGGATTCACTCCGATTAAGTACATGAAGAGGAACCTGAAGCTCCCAGTGTCAAAGACACCGTGACGGAAGAAAGAGCTTCAGAAGAATATGAGAATCATGATATAACCGAGCCACGGAGACCGGTAGATCCACCTCGAGAGGTGAACACATACAAGAGAAGACCAGCTTGGGCACGAGAGATCATCCAAGATAAAGAAAAGTATGATTGCTCCAAACAGGACTTCCAAAGAAAGTAAGAGGCCTTAGACACACTCTAGTTATGTAGCACTTTTGTGTGACATCATTGATGCAGATCCTTCCAGGTATGAAGAAGCAGTCAAGAAGAAAGAGTGGAAGGATGCTATGATAGAAGAGTATCAGTTGATCATGAAGGATGATGTCTGGGATGCAGTTCTAAAACCTGAACGGAAGTCTATAGTGTCTTCCATGTGGATCTACAAGATCAAGCATGCAAAAGATGGCAACATCGAGAAATACAAAGCAACGTTCGTGGTTTCTCTCAAAAAGAGGGAGTTGATTATGGCGAGACGTGCTCCATTGACCAGACACACTTCTCCAGTGAAGTAGAAGTGCATATCGAACAGAGAACCTGACGTGGATAGAAAGGATTTGTACATGCTCAAAAGGCACCCATGTGATAGCACATACAATTACTTGAGGTCACCTAGAGTGATGGAGATATCAACCTTTGCTACAAGGTTAAAGATGGAATCCTACAGAGGACAAGAAGCTCATAGATGGGTGCAAGAGGAACTTTCAACAAAGTTCAAGATGGAGGATCTTGGTATCCAGTGACCTTGAGAGATGACATAGATGGATACACAAAATATCAGAAGCAGAGGAGGCTACCTGTCACTCCATTGCAGAATGGCCTGATGCATAGAGTACAAGATGCAAAGGGAGGATGGTGCTCCACTTCGGAGAGAGTGACTACAGTAGATATCAGAGTTCAAGAATCTTGACATGATTCTTGGGATTAGAGATGTGGCAAAATCCAAAGGAGATTTTCCTTAGCCAAGGAAAATATGCGGTCGAGATTCTGAAGAGATTCGAGGTGTTGGATTGCTAGGCTATAGCTACACCAATGGCATCAAACTTGAACTTGTTGTGTGATCCTACTTCAGAGACAATTGATGCCACAGTCTACAGGCAGATGATTGGTTCGCTGATGTACTTGACGAACACGAGGCTGAATATATGCTTTACGGTGAACACTTTGAGTTAGTGCATGGTGGAGCCAAGATGTGTTCACACGGTTGCGATAAAGCACTGCTGAGGTACATGAAGGGTACAATCGAGTATGTCCTCAGATATGCGAGAGATCAAAGGATTTGCCTGCACGGATATGTTGACTCCAATTGGGCTAGCAGTGCTACAGATAGGAAGAGCACTTTGGAGTGTTGCTTCAGCTTGTGATCTGGCATGATTTCTTGGTTCAGCAAGAAGCAGAAGAGTGTAGCATTGAATACAGCCAAGGCAAAGTATATTGCATCTTGTTTAGCGAGTTGTGAGGCAGTGTAGCTTCGAAATCTACTTGTGGGATTGTTCAAAGTTGAGTTAGAGATGATTTGTGTGCACTGTGACAACCAAAGTTGTGTAAAGTTGTCCGAGAATCCAGTATTTCATGACAAGTCAAAGCACATCGAGATCCAAAATAACTATATCCAGGATATGGTGCAGAGAGGAGCAGTGAAGCTCCAGTATGTGACAATAGACGAGCAAACAACTAATGTGTTGACCAAGCCGTTAACAAGAGTGAAGTTCGAGTAAATCACAGAGAAGCTTGGAGTTATCTAGATCGATGCTCCTCGAAAGAGGGAGTGATGTGATATGTCCGGAAGATGCAAGTGCACCTGGGCTGCTCTCTACATGTCAGGAAGACGCAGAAGATCTGGGTTGCTCTCCGCTAGGTGCAAGACGCAAATGCTCCTAGGCTGCTTTCCACATGTCAAGAAGACGCAGGTGGTACAAGGGTCGTAATACATCTAGGTTGCTCTCTACATGTCAGGTTGACGCAGGTGTGTGATTTTGGGTTTCTCTCCACATGTTTAGAAGACGCAGGTGGTATGAGGGTCGTAATATGTTTGGGCTGCTCTCCACTAGGTTGAAGACGCAGATGTTCCTAGGCTTCTCTCTACATGTCAGGAAGACGCATGTGTGTGATTCTGGACTACTCTCCACATGTCAAGAAGACACAGGTTGACCAAAGGATGTAATACATCTAGACTGCTCTCTACATGTCAAGAAGACACAAGTGTGTGATCCTGCGCTACTCTCCACATGTCAAGAAGACGTAGATGTTCCTGGGCTAATCTCCACTGGGTGGAAGACGCAGGTTGTCTGAGGGATGTGATTAAGGCACCTGGGTTGCTCTTCACATGAGATGATGAGATGATCTGGATACGATGATATGACAGTAGGAGACGCAGGTGTGTAATCTTGGGTTGTACCTACTTGATGGCTTGCTCGTAGAGATGATGAAGTCCTAGATGGGATCTAGGCCTAAATCCAACATGAAAAACGGTTGGCTTTGTAGAACTTCTCATGACGTATATATTTGAGAGATGTCACTTGTCAATGATCGACAAGATGAGACTTGATGCAGCAGTGATGATGATCTAGTGATCACGATGACCAGCAATGATGACGATGTCCAAAGAATGTATCCAGTTGTGGTGATGACCAGGTCAGAAGAATACCTTCCTTGTTAAGAGGGAGTGTTGTTGTAAATGTAACTTCGAAAGTTATTCTTCATTTTGTTGTATTATTATTTTATTATTATTATATTGTTATTGTACCTCCTTCAGATGTGTTTTTCCTCCGTTTAGAGATATTATTATACTTGGTCATGTAAGAATATCGAGGTAAAACCTTTGTTGTAAGTTGGGGCAACAGTCCCCAAAAGAATATTGTAAAAGGTATTTTTTGGGTCTTCCTAAGAGAAGCCGACCCAGTTAGGTTAGGAAGCCAGCCTTGTTGGGGTAAAAGGTCACCCACATGAAAGAGTATAAATAGGGAGGCGCCCTCCCTCATTTGGACACACTAGAAGCTCAAGCAAGTTCGCTACAAAGTGAAGAAAGAGAAGTTCTCTATGGTAGAGAAGAAGAAGAAGCTGTGAAGGATATATTATCTATTAGTTTTCTATATTTGTCTGACATTGTACTTAGTGACGAGTCTATACTGAAAAAGATGTTGGGTTTTTCCCAAAAGAGAGTTTTCCCAGGATAAATTCTTTGAGTCTCTTTTGTGTTGTGCTTGTCTATCTTTCAGTGATCCTATTGCATATGGTTATGATTTTAAGACGATAAATGTTTTAATATCTTGTATAACCATTAAAACTCTAACAGTTTGAAGATGGAAATAATTACAACTACAGGTATCCAATGTATCACAATATCTCATCTGATATGCACCTTTCCAATTAACTATATTGTTGCTATAGTGAAACAGAGACTATGGATGGATTTACTAAGAAAAGCCAATTGAAACAAATTCATTCTCCTTCCATCCTTCACTTTTGCTTGCACTCAAACTAATGTCTTTTGTTCTATAACCAAGGTTGTTATTAAATTTTCCATCTCTCTAGGATGTGTATGCATGATATTACACAAAGTTTGATGGCCATAACATGAAACAAAAGAGGATCCATTCCATAAAGTACTTGTTCACTAAATCACATTACACAAGAACACAGGACATGGAAGACATGAAAATGCAAGTATCCAACACAGGGCACATCGACCCTAGAAACAAGACACAAGGGACACACATATATTTTTATACTTTATAATATATATATATGTAGATATATTGAATTATATATAATTTTTTTAAATATATATATATATATATATATATTGAATTATATATAGTTTTTTTAAATAAATAAATATATATATANATCCAACTCTCTGTATCCTTTGGGGTTAGGCTCCTAAAAACGAGAGTCGATAGGGCAAGGCCCCTTCGGGTGGGCCCCCTAGAGTTATTACTATGGATGTAACGATACCCGACCTTTATTCTCAACGCTGTGAACCAAGTGAAAAAAAATTAGACATTTAATATATATATATCAATATATATTTGAAAATTTTATATATTTAAATATATATATATACACAAAAATGAAATATACGCATAAAGATCCATTTTTTTTAGAAACTAGAATATTTATAATCCATTCAAATCTCGACTTTACACTTCACTTGCACAAAATGAGAGATCACAAAGAGCTCTTTCTCTACATCTTAAAGTGAGAAAATACAATGAAAAAATGTGTTTTAGAGTCAGACACGTGGGACACAGCTAGGGCACGTGTTTGACATATGTCATATTTTAGGACAGGTGTCCATTTCCAATACATGGGATTTGGGGATAGGCCTTCAGTTGGACATGTCTTATTTCTTAGCTTGTTCATATAAACAAAAAATAATCACCACCATGAGAACACATGGCCATCATACATGTGATCTTATTACTAAAAAATTAAATCCAATTGAGGGCACTAAGTTACTAACATGTCTTACATGCAATGAGTTTTTAACATGCAAGACAATCATATTCAAGTAATTTGTGAAAGAATGGCTCCTTTTGCATTTAGTGTTAAGCTACCAATGTGAATGTCATAATTAGGTTGTGGATCCCAATCATGAAACAATGTGGGAGCATGTAGACCTGTTGCACATAGACCCTTCCTATCTCAAGTAGGCATGCATGATCCCCATGGGGTAATCTCCAACCAAGTCAATGCTACAACTTCCCCATGCTAATAATGAACTTCTTCCAATCTACATGTTACACATAGACCCTTCCTATCTCAAGTCAGCGTGTGTGATCTCCATGGGAAGATCTCCAACCAAACCAATGCTACCCTCATGCTAATAGTCAATCTCCTCCAAGAAATTTAGTATGGGAATTGACTTGCCGTGAGTTCCTAACAACTCTCCATGGCCACCTCGTCTTAAAGAGCAAAATCTAATGGGAAACAAATGATCTAGGTGGATACAGGAAGCCACCCACCTATTCCAATGACTTAGAATTGTCCCACATTTGGGCATCTTTACTACAATGCTTCAAGTCTTGAACTTTTGATGTGTTTTTTGGGCATTTCCCTTGTGTTTTATGCAATTAAATGGACCACACAATATAGGCTTACCAAACACATAAAGCATGGAATAAGCTTTGTAATTGTGCAAGAAACCCCCCCCCAGATGCAGGTGCTTTTCCTGGTCTTCCTACACCTGGCGGCCTGCTCCCTCTAGCTGGCTCCAACACAAATCTTCATCCCACCTCCAGACACATAGAAGGTCCTCACTTAATGGGTGCGCCCCCCGATCAGGCCCCACCTGGTGGCTCGCTCCCCGATCATGCTCCACCTGGCAGCTCCCACCCGCCATCTGGATCCGACACGAGCTTGCGATCCTCCACTAGCCAGGCAGATTGGACAACATTTATGGGCGGTCATTTGCAAGGCCCTAGCTTACTTGAGCTTCAGTGTGAGGATGCGGACCTACTACCTGATGCGATGGAAGGCATCCCAGGTCATTTATGCTGGCAGCTGCAAGCTGCAGATCCCGCGTGTGGCTCACCTGTTGCCCACTCCGACGATGCTTGAAATGGCAAACACGCTTAGCTCCCCCTTCATTCGCTCTTCCCCGACGCTCTCCGTGCGGCTCTGCGACGTTTTGTTTGGCTCTATGGATTGCTCGGCTCAGTGTGTTTCGGTGTTTCTCTCACACACCATGACCCGCCAGAGAGGAACCCCCCATCGTGGCACTAGGCATGGTTCTAGCAGGGAAGTTGAGCATCCCAGGTAAGCCAAGGTGGTAAACATCGGTTATGATAGCATAGTTTCGGCCCCGGTTCGAGCTCTCATCGATGACTGGGAGTCTGGCCAGGTGGCGGATTTCCTCGCCACGGGCAATTACGATAATCAAATCAACTTTCACTGGTTGGTGAAAAACATGCTTGGAAACCTGGTCGAAGAAGTATTGGCGAACTTGATTGGTGCAACTTCTTCCATCTTGGATATCAGAGGTCTTTTGGTGCATTTGGACACCAAATTGGCAAGCCTTGACGCTAGTTTGGTTGGAGACAAATATTCCCTGGAGAGGTGCTCCAATTTGTACAGGCGCCCCGCTCCGATTGATCCCACCATCTCGAGGCCTGTTGTGGATAGCGCGGTTTACATTCACCCTGGCGGGTCTACGGCAACCACTCACCCAGGAGGCCCAGCCTCTGAACCTCTTGCTCCGTCCATTCCAGAGGATATGTTCGCAAGAGTGGCAGGGAGTACGAAAGCCTTGTTGGCCTCCACCTCAGGGCCGATTCTGCATGACTCGGGTGCTTCCTCTAGCCTACCATCACTGCTCTCCAACTTCCCAGTTCTCTCCCTCATAGATCTGTTTCACTTCAAACGGGTTCGCACATCCACTAGAGAAGCTTCTCTCAGCGGCAAAACAGAGTCTCTGATGCCCAAACTTCCTCCACAAGGGTGGGAAGACGATTTCTTCGATAGCTACCCCATAGTCAAAGACAAACCCAGTCCCCGCAAGGAAGAAGCTCTTGCACAAGATGACCGTCCCTAGCTCTCTCGGCTTTCTACAAAAGTTTTATCTTTTTTGTTAAACTATATGTTTTTTTGCTTAGTTATGGTATCTGATAAAAATTGTATGTTCTCCAATGGCTTCCATCTCCTTGGAACTAGCCAGTTTTCCTATCATACTCCTATGCCTAGCATTTTTGGGCGTCTGGGTAGGTGGTTCCGCCAACCTAGACCGTCTAGGATGGCATTTTGCCTTGTAATATTTTTTGTACTCTTAATATAATTATTTCCTGCAACTTTACAAACAAAAAAATTGTGCAAGAAAAACACTAAATAGAGTTTATATGCAAAAGTTGCATCTCCAAACAGTTAACATATCAATTAGTCTCCTTAGGGCTCGTATTCTTTATGCCACATCATTTCCTACTACCTAGGGTTGAGGTTGTTGCATCTTATGGCATCATACTTAATGTTAAAAGGCAGTTTTGGCCTCTTGTAATGTCTCTTATGAATGAGAGTACCTGACACATCTCTATTTATAGATTAGCTACCACTATTCTAGCTAGTTTGTATTGCTTTACATTTTACAGTCTTTTCCTATTTCATTCATTAATAGAATTTGGGTTTCATTGTAATATCTTTGTGTGTATTTTCATTTATATTTATACCTTCATTTCATTCTCTACCCACATCAATGGCATCATAGCAATTTTCTCTTTGTTTTTTCTCTATGCATGTCCCAAACAAGGTCAGGGTTTAAGGAGTCGAGTCTTGAACAAGCCAAGCATGGGAAAGACCCACTCTTGCTAGCCCAAGCAGCCTCCCATTCGAAAGAAAAGAGAGATGAAAGAGCAGGAGATCCTATCAAGTTATTGTTTAAGGAAGCTCTCGAGGAATGGGACGATGGATAATTTCACCCAAATCCTTTAATGACTACCAACAACGATAAAGATACCTTCAACAACAAGTCATTTTGAAGGTGAAACACCCTTCAAGATACAAGTTAACTTTGACATTCCTTTATTTGATGGCCAGATAGATGTAGATGCTTTGGAGAAATGGTTAAATCTGTTAGAGGGATATTATTTTGTTCAAAAAAAATTGGTAGTGAGAATATCACCTTCACACTTTAAGTCCCTTCCCTATGTCAAAGATTGGTGGGATAGTTACTAGGACAGACATCCCAGAGATGAATTTACGACATTCGAACAAAACCCACTTGGGCAACTTTTGTTGATGCCCTCAAAGAGAAATTCTCCCTTGTTGGGAACTATGATTCCTAATACACAAGATGGATAACTTTGTACGAAGAAAGAGACTAATTGGTGCTAATTTACACCAATATCTTCCATACCTTGCGCTCAAAATTGGATATCAAAGGCTCCAAGTGGAACTTGATCTTGAAGTACCATAGTTACCTACACAGGTACATCCAAACAAAGATGAAGTTATTCAACATCTCCTCACTCGGAGTTGCTAATTAATTTGCTGTCAAAATCAAACAAAAATTTAAGCAGAAGAATAAACAAGAGTTTGAGTTTGCATGTCTACGATAGCGGAAGCATGACAAAGGCAACCCTAACTCACAAAACAAAGGATAGGGAAAGGATAGCCAACCTCAATACAACCAGTCCAAGTTGCAAGCAAAGAAGGGTAATGAGAAGTTGAAGACATTGGAAAGTGGTGTGAGTTCTACAAAATCCCTTCGCACAATACTAATGGATGTCGCTTGAAGTAGTTATTGTTGGTCGAGAGAAAAGCCTTGGAGTTGGACTTTGGCTTAAACTCTTATTCAAAGGTAGGTAAGGGAAAGAGTATCATTGACATAGAACCCAGCTACCACCACAACCACCAAGATCCAACTAAAAGAGCTAAAGGAGCCTGGAGAAGGTCGACACCTCTTCCATTCATAAATCTAGGTGAAGGGACTCAACTGCATCTCATTGTCGATAGTGGTAGCCATAAGAACTTGATATCAGCAGAGGTAATCAAGAGATAGTTACCAACAAAGTCACACCCCTAGCCATACACCATCAATAGGTTAAGTCAAGGATGAGACATTCGCATCAGTCAACAATGTCAAATGCCTTAAGGCATCAATCCCTTCAAAGATGACGTATTGTGTGATGTCACCTTACTTGAAGCTTGTGATGTTCTATTAGGACAACCCTATGTGTGGAGATGCCATGCTATTTATGAGTCTATGCCTCATAGTGTCATTGTTACTTGGGGAGGTTAGCTCTACATGGTACTAAATACAATTCCTATTACGGCAGTTTCTTTGATCTCGGTGAAACAATGCAAGAAGGTAATCTCTCATACCAAGAGAGTTGTCCTTTTCATGATTTGATCGAAAGGTGAAAGGAATATCATTGCAATTGCCACGGCCTCTACATGGGGTCTATCCACATGGTAGAAGCAGGTGGACAAGATAATAGGAGAGGACAAAGATATCTTCACTTTGCCTGCAGGTGTGCCTTTGCACTGCTAGGTTAAGCATTTAATTGATTTGATACCTGGCGTTGCTTTACTTAATAGCCTAGTATACAATGCTCTATTTTAGAGGATGAAGAAATCAAATGTCAAATTCAAGAGCTCAAGCAAAAGCGAAACATTCAACTAAGCTCTTCACCTTGTGAGAGCCCAATTGTGTTAGTGCAAAAAAAGGATGGGACATGCTGATGTATTTGTAACTTCGGAAGATATTTTGATGTATATTATCATTGTATGTTGTTGTACCCCCATCGGAGATGTATTTACCTCCTTTCGAGATGTCATTATTGTGTATAGACCTTGAGGCACAACCTCCGTTGTAAGTGAGGGCAATAGTCCCCAGTGAAACATCATGTAATGTATTTTTGGAGTTTCTCTAGGAGAAGTCAGCCCTGTTAGGGTAGGAGGTCGGCCCCAGTCATGTAATAGGTCAGTCACTTGATTAGTATAAATAGGGAGGCACCCTCCCTCATTTATACACACCTCACACTCACTCAAGTTTGCATGAGAGAGATAGAGACAAGGAGGAGAGATAGATAGCTGTTGAAGACTTCTTATTCCTGGGATTGATCATCTTATGACACAGTCTTTGTGACTGTACTATTCTGAGGAAGTTTGCGGGGTTTTCTCCTTTATGGTTTCCCTACTGAAAAACTTTGTGTCTTGTGTATATGTTCTATCTTATGAATATTGTTGTACTTTTTATTCTTTCAGATAAAGATCCTAACTAAGCTAACAAGACCTAAGAAAAACTAACATGGCACCAGAGACTCTCTGAAAGAAGGCATTGTGCAGCAACTGAAACTAGGGCTTCCTAGTCCAAGGTCTTCTCTCCACAAATCGTCAAGAAAAGAGGGCTAGGCTAACTTGCCTCGGTAGGGCGCATCTTTTGATGGAAGCAGTTTCAGATTTGAAGAAGTTCCAATTTTGACCCTATCGCTAATATATAATCATAGTCAAGAACTAATATATAATCTCTTGGATTGATGATCTTCTTGATCAACTCAAGGGTGCCAAGCTTTTTAGTAAGATTGATTTGAAGTCAAGCTACCACCAAGGACCAATTGAGCAAACTGAGGTATGGAAGACTGCCTTCAAGTCTAAAGAAGGCCTCTTGGAGTGGTTGGTCATGCCCTTTGGCCTAACTAATGCCCTAGCAATGTTCATGAAGATGATGGACAATACCTTGTAGTTGTTCACAAATTCTTTTGGGTTGTAAATTTATAGATACCCTAATCTTTAGAAAAACTTGGAAAAAAATTTGCACTACATTCAATATATCTTGCGCACCCTACGGCAACAAAAGTTATATTTCTGCAAAATGCTCATTAGGCACACAAAGACCTCTCATCTAGGTTGGGTCCAGAAAGATAGTCCTCACTTGCTAGTCAATAAATGATGTGCCATCACTTTTTCCATTGGATCATTTAGTGATGTTGTCTTCCGTGACGCTCCTCCCCTTGACTGTTGTGATTTGTTATTGGACATCCCATACCAACATCAACAAACAAGACTTGTATGATGTCGAGCACAATACGTATAAGATTTTCAAGGATGGTAAAATGTACAAATTGAAGTATGTCACCAATGTGCCCCCAACATTGATGTTGTCCACCAAGTCATCTTGCATAAATGCTTATTTTTGTTGTGCATCCCAACAAGCTTGATCACCCCTCTCTACTTTTCCCCATCCTCCATACAACCCTTACATGACGATTGTTCTATGGTCTTGACCCCTCCTCCTATCCAAAAGACACAAGACTCTCTTGCTCAAGTTCCAACTACCCTTACTCCCACCCCACCCGCTATTCCTTTCTCCCTTGTTTACCCAATGCCCATTCCACAACTCCCTTCAGCTCTCTTATCAACTGCCCAGCGTTCAGTTCCAATGCCACCCAACTCTTCACAAGATATGCCACAACAATGCTTGGCCTCTTTGCCTAATGAGGGCGACAACACCATTCCCAAAAAAAATTATGCCAAAACCCAAGGCACCATCAATGCACACATTCCCATTTAGCTAGTTTTGATAGACACCTATGGTGTTCATGATATCCCACAACACACATTTGAAATTTTTCCAGCAGCAATTAATTCAAAACCTGTTCCTTGCTATGTCCAAGAAACATCCAATCCAGGTCTACCAGGTTATGACAATCAAAACAAACAGTATATAGGCAGCAATGCATTCCCTATTCCTCCTTTTTCTGTAATGTCATATGAGTCCACTATGGTTCTTGAACATTGTCCACTTCCCGCGGACCAGGTGGAAGACGTGATGCATGCTGCTCTTCGTGACTAAGCAGGTATCACAAACTACTACAGTAACCATTCCACATTTTGCGATGGAGGACTAGGACTCTTTAGTCACACTCCAGGACATGGTAAATATCTTTCCTCAACTTTGTCCAATACATATTGTTGCTAACCCCATAGACATCCATGTTGGCACTATGAGGCTAGATTCTCAAAGCTGGAGCATGATCACTTATGTCAGCATATGAGCAACTCCTTAGCTTAATCTACTGTAACCCCTGATAACAATTTGGCTCCTAACTGCTTTGGGAGTCTTTAGCATAGATCACTCCTTCAGTGCACACAACAACCTGGTCAAGAATATGATATGTACATCTCTCCTTGGGCTTCTCCCATGCTTTCACCACCCATCCAAACTGAGGCCTTTACCCTAGTTGTTTTCTCCCCTAGCTACATTTGTCGCTATGGGCAGTATAGAACACTTGAGTAGGTTGCTTATTCCAGGAAGGCACCATTGCCCTTGGCTCCACCTTTTTCAGGTAATGGCAATCACAGGAGTTTCCAATGGGCAGACTATAATGACAACAACCCCAATGAGCACCAATGCTACAACGATAGTGGCACTATCAGCCATGTACATGTAGTTGTTCCGACTCTTCTTGCAAATCCACACTTGGCAATTATGGACTTCTAGGACTGTGTGCATCTCCCCACCTTTTCGTATTCTTGGCAGTTCGTTTTCACATTGCCTAAAGCCATTCCTAAACTGCGAGGAAAGCAAGGGCACTTTCAAGTTAAACTTGTAGGATCTGATGCGCCACGAAGGTGCTTGTCCCTAGGAGTGCACTTCTCCACATCAATGTGTCTCTCCATGCCATTTTGATTGTTGATCCATAGTAAGCATAACCAAATAAAGACACGTCGAGTAGTGCTCTATGTCGTTGATTAATAGTTAAGTTAGACTATGTCTTTGTAAAACCCTATAAGAGGTTTTTGTTGGAGGAATGAAAGTATGAATCTGTTTTTAGCTCTCAATCTTTGTTTGTTTTTTATTTGTTGCATACAGTTTCTGCTACTACACATTGTGTTGCACATCAAAGTCATTAACAAGCAAAATGGCCAAGTCAATAACGAAAAAGTTTACAACTTTTCCAAGTTTGTTGACAACCATAGTTCAACTCGTTGCAACAATAAGTTGATCACAAAGGGGCACATGTAAGGCACATAGTTTCCATGTCAGCCGTGATATGGGAAACGTGTGGAGAGTTAAAGAAGCAATTTCGAGGGGGTTTTGGACTCCATGCTTGTAACTGCCTACATATTAGTACATAAACCTGCACATTATTTTTACCATTTTTGTAAAGGGTTTGTTACAGCTAATTTTACCACACATGGTAGATCACATATTTATGGCCTTCCCTGTCCCTCTGCAGACTCTTTGGACCCCATGGACCATTTTTGTACCTTTGATGTTTCCAAGATCATCCCTAAAAACATGTATTATTTGCCATACGCGACTTTTAAACCCATTCTCGCGTATATACGCGGATATGACCCTTAAACAAGCGTACATCGAGATATGTGCAAAAGGCCAAATAGTTTTGGAGTTTTCCTTGATGTGGATCCGAGTCTGTCTCTTGGCCTTCCATATGCCTTGAGATCACTTGGATTTGACCTTCCATTACCTCATTGAAGCACTATATAAGGAACCCTTTGGATACATTGAAAGGAGAGGAATTGAAGAGCAAGAAAACTATAGTCCATTGTTGCCAAAGCTTGATTATACTTGAGTCTGCATCCCTTTGTCCCTTGGAGCACTTTGTGTTCTTCCCAAGTTTGCCTTTGCTCGTGAGCTTGCTATCGAGAGATGGAGGATTGAGGTGTTGGAGGCCCAGGTGGAGGACTCAGTTTCTTCGGTTCGCAGACGTGCCGACAGAGGTTGTCATTCTTATAATCTCTGATTTATATTAATAGAAATATCTTTTCCTTTCCAATGATGTGCATTTAAATGAATATTGAATCCATGGATGCTTTTAATTGCTTATACATTATTGATTATATATGCTAGAGTAGGTCTAACACCAATATATAGCATGCTTGTCTTGTTTGCTGATTGTTGAGAGAGCAAATTGATAACACAAGCGGGATTGGAAAGCTCAATGGGCATCTACATCAACCATCCGGAATAAGGTATGTTTCGAGATCCTTTAGTGTTAGATGTTTATTTCTCTTGCATATTGGGAAGGGATTGATTTCTGCGGTTACTCTATCTGTTGTGGTACCCCAAGCCATAGTAAGTTTTCTCCGTAACAGGGTTTCAAAGTGCAACTTTGCCAATAGCTATATGCTGGGATATGAAGTCATGAGCAAGCAACCTTCCAAATTCTAGGTATAGCAACAAAGGTGTAGCACTTCCATTTGAATGAGTCACCATATTGAGAATTGGTTGGTGAATTGGTTGGCCATATGCCCTTCCCTATAGGTGCTTGAACTTTTTACTAAACAATGCATGACTTGAGCATCACACTACCATAGTTGATTAAATAGGCTCACATTTTATGCTAGCCACCATGAATTTTTTTTCTATATTTGTTTGCTTCAGCTTTGGAGAACTGGGATACTAAGTACTAACAACAATTACAATTTCTGCAAGCTAACCCGTAGTTGTTGATCTTTCAAATTTGGCTTTTTCCCACGCATAAACCACTACATACAAAGTCGCTTACAAAACTGAATAGTGTTTCCTCGTTTGTTATGTTAGTAAAGCGGTAATCGCAATAACATTTCAAGTTTCCTAACTGATCTAAGTGCACAGGGAAATTATATTGTTGGATGATATGGTCTCTTTTATACCCTACAAACTCAAATAATAGGACTTGTCAATGTTTCCAGGGATTAGCACCATATCAAGATTCAAAACTATTTCTATTGTGCCCATTCAAACTTGCAACCTCCCAAAACCAAGCAGCCCCACATACATATGCCCAGTCCCACCACTCTCCTATGCATACATTTGTCATGTCTTGCTTTTAAATTTTATGTGTTTTACAGCCTGCTGTCTGGTTTTGGTCAATGAAACACAAAGC
Organism: Pseudotsuga menziesii; assembly: GCA_001517045.1. Taxonomy (NCBI): domain Eukaryota; kingdom Viridiplantae; phylum Streptophyta; class Pinopsida; order Pinales; family Pinaceae; genus Pseudotsuga; species Pseudotsuga menziesii. The sequence goes on from LPNX010145202.1 coordinate 156,170, forward strand.
AAGTGAATTTAGTTTGTTTCTCTGTTGATTAAAGCAGTCTCTGCTTGACAAACAGAGGAAAATAATAGGGAAGTTGTTTCATATCTATGTTGCCAAGAAACTTGGGTTCAGGGATGGGGATAGGACCAGGATGCCACTTTTTGAAACAGGAGACTTGGGTACGTCGAGGGTACTGTGTGTATATATATATATAATGAAGGTTTACCGCAGAATGGTGGCCTATCTTTTTTAGGGTCTTTTTCCGGCAGGCTGAGGCCATGGAGCCTAATACTTGGCATCCTTCTGTCCAAAGAGGAATCAATGTCAATTTGAGGGAAATCTGTGTGACTTTCAAATGATGCACGGGTGCACGTATCTGATCCAATTCAGGATTTGGAGTGCAGATTGATGGTCTCCTCCCACGCGGTGGGAATAGAGTCCGAACAATGGCAATTAAATGCGTCAAGTGCAGTCCAAACAAGAAATGAAAGACTTGGTACAAGGAGGGAGTCCAGAAGTACTAATTGAGCATGAGGAAATTGGAGGTGAAAAGGGGCAGTAGAAGAAAAATCCTAGGTTGGCTTCTCCTAACTAGTGGACTGATCTAGCTCCATCGGTTTAGGGACAAAGGTTTCAAAGGTAAAAATGGTGGTAGGTCACGATTTGCGATGGCAAAAGTGCAAGAAATGATGGAGAAATCACTAGTGAGCAGATTCATGGGGAAGGTTTTTAAACCTGGTGTTAGCACTGTTTTGGTGAACAGGTGGGAAGAGGGTGCATAAGGAGAGATAAGGAGCTTGTATATCTAAAAGTTTTGGCAATATGACCGATGGATGATAGGATATGTGCTTAAAGCAAGACCAAGGCTTTTGTTTTTCCCATGGAACTACAAGCTAGAAATGTAAAGTCGTTAAATTATGGAAAAGGCGCTTGTGGTATATGTTGAAAGGTTCTAAGGTCGAGATATGTGGAGCGGATAGATCGGCGATGGACAACAAATCCGTTGGAAGAAGTTGCACGATGAAAGATAAGACAGATGATCAGCAAATTGACTGTTGGAGGGAGTTAAAGTTCAAATTAGATCAACAGTGCAGTATAAAAGGCAAAAGAGATCGACGACGGATAAGGAGTCCGCTGGGAAAAGATGCGCGACAGGAGAAAGGGTAGGTGATCGGCGGAATGAAAAGTGCAAGAGGTTAAAGGTCGGAGGTAATCGACGGTGGTAGATTAAAAGATGATCAAATCAACGGCAAAGAGGGGTTTCGTGCCAGCAAAATTCACAGGAAATTAATGGAGCTTGCCCCAGCGGAATTTTTACCGTTTTCCACGTGGCAAACGAAGGATCATTATGCTGGGTAGAAGGAAGTAGGAGAAAACCACTCCTTTCGATCCCGGAACGGCCAACAAGAGAATTTTATAAAGGGAAAAGGGGCACATGCTTTTGATTACTTGTCTTTTGTGCATTGGAGGAAAACGTGTCTACGCCTGTGGAAGACAAATCGAACAATAACCTTTCCAGCCGCCATCGGCCAGGTAGGCCACGTAACTAACTCGCCAAAATTATTTAAAAATGGAAGGCAGAGGGGAAATTGAAGCATAGACTCATGAATTTGAAAAACTTGAAGAAATACTTAAAGACAAAGAGGGGGATGTATTTGATATCGTATTATCTTCCGGTCCAGTCCATGAGTTAAAAACTAAAATACAAACCTTTAAAGAGTAAGGGGTTGACCTGCACGGTATCTACCTGTCACAGTTTCACCATTTTTGTCCCGACCAAACCCTAAACTTCTCGGATTTCGTGGCCTGGTGTGTTCAATTATTCCTCGTCTGAAAGAGTTGCAATGGACTCTACTAGGTCTAGGATACTTTTCCCCATTAATGCCTTAGTTATCAGAGATTCACTTGACGGTCCCCGTCGTTTACCTTGAACCAAGAAGATTTTGTCGAGAAAAACGTAATTGAACAATTCATACATGTTGTTGTCAAGGAGAAACAAAAAATTTACTCTAAATGTCTTAAATCTAATGTGTCTATTGCAGATGAACATTTTCCTCTTGATATCAGTCTGTTTAATGAAGAGTCTCAGTTAGTCATTTCCTTATTGAGTCATTTTCTGGGTCTGGACACTAACAGATTTCTCCTAGAACTATTATTGAGTCTGTTGTTTAAGATGAGTGTGTGTCAGCCAGAGTCACAGTCAAGTCAGTTGCCCTGTCTTAAATTTGATGAATTCCTAGCTGAGAATATTCATTCTCAGCCGGTGAATTTCCACACGGCCAGACACTTCAGATTCCAATCCTACTTGGTTAGGACGTTCTTATTTTCCAATGATGAAAACCTGCAATTTCCAGAAATACTATTTACTTCATAAATTAGGAATAACACCTTCAACTACATGAACCTTATAACGGCAGAAATATACAGAGTGATGTTTCAGAATAAGCTGCCAAGAGTTTTTTCTAGAAATGGAGGAAGTGTTGCAATTTGCTCCAGATAGAAGGGTTGGAGATTGTTTTTGTTAAAGGAACGCACAATCATCAGAGTCTATGGTTTTGTTCATGAACCATATATTCTGTCAGCATTCCTAACACCCAGGATATTTTCCCTAGAATTCATCAGACAAAAGTTGGTTGTGGAAAATGAAGATTTCATAAATTTCAGAAAAGCTTCTGAAATTAAATTTCCTTCAAAGGTGGGCCCATCCGTCATTAAGAATAAAGTTGCTCTTCCTATGATTGAGGGTCTTTTAGAGGATATGAATTTTATGAAGGCCACTAAGGTTAACTATGATCCACATCATATCATCTCTCAGAGGAGGCAGCAGAATAAGAATAAAGCATTTGAACATCAGGAAGAACAAGGATTAGCTAAAAGGGCTAATTTGATGGGTTATCAATCAGATGTGGAGGTTACAGAGAATATACAAGTGAATCCATATGCGTTAGTGAAAACAATAATAGTGACAGAGTCAATTCCAAGTAAAATTGAAATAACAGGTAAAAGAAGCCACTCAGAGGCTATGGAAGTTGATGAAGAAGACTCAAAAACATCAAAGAGGCAGAAAACTGAGTCAAAGAATGAGTTAGTTGAAGTGGGAAGTAAGAAAATGAAGGAAAAGGTCCAAGGTCCTACCTTTGAAGTTCAAGAATACAATTTTTCAAAGACACGGGAGGGATCAAGTGATAAGTTTAAGTCCGGGAGTGACTTATATGACAGATAAAGGCAAGAAAAGGATGTTTCTTCAAAAGAATCTTTGAAAATTTATTCAAAAGTTAGAAACATTTCAAGAAAGGAGGTTTCATTAGTCACTATAAAAGATCATGCAAAAAATACTTTGAATCTGGTAGAAGCTACCCAAAATAGAGTTGTAGAAATGAGGCTTAATCTGCAAAAGAACCTAGTACCAAACAAAATTCATCTACACAAACAGACCAGGGAAGTTATCTTTCTATACTAACCTCATGAAAGCCACTTTGAAAGTTTCAAATTTATAAACTACAGTGTCTAAAATAGAGAATCAATTGAGACAGGAAAAGGTGGAGAAGAAAGTGCATCAACAACAAATCAAAAAGCTTCAAGGTAATTTGTTGGTTATGGATAGTGAGGTGGACAAAGGACAAGCAACTAAGAAAATCCTGGTTGTAAAAGAGAACACTATCCAACTCTTGAAAAAGAAAATGAAAATTCCAGCAACTCAGCTAATTCAGGCTTCTGAATTGACAGAGTTAGAGAAAGAGAAAGAGTCAATATCTCAGGAGCTAAATGATTGCAAAGCTAAGTTGTTGAAGCTTGTTGGGGAACAAAGCCAATGGGAAAAGGAAAAAAGTTTCCTTGCTGCTAAAATAGATGTTCTAAATGAAAACCAGTTGGCTTTGCAGAAAAGAAAGAGAAGAGAAAACTAAAAAGGAAACAATACAGACAACGCATCCAAGTACAGTAACAAACACTGAAGCCATTGTTCAAGCTATGTCACAAGTTAGCTTGAGAGATAAAGAGATAATAAGCTTGAAAAGAGAAAATCATAACTTGGTTGAAACAGTTAAAAAAAGGAAGAGGAAAAAAACTCTTTGAAAGTAAAAATAAGGAGTTGCTAGATAGAAATGATAAACTGGTAAAACAACTGACAGGTCAGCTGCGAGTACAAGGTGCCAGGCATCTCCTTTGGGACATGATTATTGCTGAAGCAACCAAGATAAGGTCGTATCTGAATTTTATCAAAGATAAGGAAATGGTAATTAATGCAGCAAGACAGAGTTGTGTAGCTGTAATAGAGGCTTTAGAGAGAAAATCAGCAGATACAGCTAGAAATACAATAAACTTCCTCAACACTTTGTCTGAAGAGCAACTTAGAACAATGGGCATCAAGGACAAAATTGCAGTCATAAGTTGGGCAAGGATAGTTGTGGGTAAATATCAACATATTGAGATGGTCCAAGCAAAGGCAAATATAATGTTGCATCAAGTGAAATCTTTCAAAGGACTATTTGTAGAATTATTTCAGAAAGGCTTGCCTCCTTTTTGGGATGAAGATGGCAAGTTAATTTCTCAGTCAGAATATCAAGCTTTACTAGTTAGATCCAGGCTAGATCATAAGAAATTTGAGGACATGACTCAGTCCTTATTTGGAGTTGGTAAATGCATTCAGAGCAATTGGTGCTCAGGTGCCACATATTCCCTGTATAGATCATGTGGAGATGAGAGTATTGACAAAGAAGATGGCAAGCTAGGAGATCAGTGGAAGACTAAAGAGAAATTCGGAAAAATGAAATACAAATTGCATCAATGAAGAATTTCATTTCAAGGCTCGAGCTAATAAACTTGTTTTGTAAGAGAGCATTCAAGATTAATAAACATTGCAGAGCAAGGCAAGTTTTTCTACCAAAGATTCTCGTGTTGTTCTTTTTACAGACTGTACTATCTTTTCTTTATGTGTGTTTCCTGTTATTCCTTTCCATTATGTTGTCTTTCATGCTTGAATACGTGTATATTGAATCCAAATTCATAATCATATGCTCTGGTTCTTTGATTTCAAGTATCCACAAACAATATTCCTCTAAAGTTAATAACTTAATATTGGATTCACCTTTTTGATGCCCATGTTAATGGACTATTCATTTTTCTTCCCTATCACCAGACAATCAAGAAATCGACTGTGAAAGAGTAACTATCCTGCCTCTATAAGGAATTCCATTGCAAAGCACTATCATTTATTATAACTCATGTTTTTGTCTCCATGCCCAATGATATCCACTTGTTTTAGCCATCACAACTATTAAACTTGTTTCTTTAAAAGATATATCGGGCCTTTGTATTTAGCCCGGTGGGTTAGCTCAAGTGGTTGAGAGTTGTTTACGCTAGCAGAAGGTCTCGGGGTCAAATCCCTGGGTGGCTATGCAGGGGCCCTCACTCGATGTCCTCAGCGAGTTAGGCCCCGTAATCAAGGCTGACGGTTTACCTCAAGTACCATCCTAAAAGAAATGGGGAAGTACCTGAGGGTTTCCCGAGTGATGTTCCATCAAAAAAAAAATATGGCCTTTGTATTTATTTATTGAGAATTCCCTCTCTGATAAGAAAGAAGCCATCTTTCCTCCTTAAGATCAATTCATAAGGTTACCTTGGAATTATCCTTCCATAGCCAAAGGATAAAAATCTGAGAGCTAACATCTTGGCATCGTTGCCGAGGAACGAGAGTTCAAATTTACCCTGGGAAGAACGACATTGTTTTCAAGAAAGTAGAATTTGTGTGGGCAAACAGGAGTTCTTGAATTTTAAGTTGATTGTACTTTGCCTTGGCGACTTCGTGTTCATATTCAAGAAGGTGGTTCCAAAGACGATATCTTGGCTTCTAGAAGAGTGCATACAAGAGGTAATCCTTTTTTCTGAACCTTTATATAGTGTGGAAGATCCAGAAAGTTTGCTTAGGAGAAGTAAAGGAAAAGAACAAGAAGGCACTTCTCAGTTAGAAAGATCATTTTCCCAATCTCAAGAAGAGTTTCTAAATTTTCAAGACCTTGATTTAGATATAAAATTTGAACAATCTCTTTTGAAATACAAATCTAAATCAAACTTATAGAATGCTACAGTTGATCAAAATAGGTTTGAGTCTTATCTCCTAGATTCTCTTTGGCAGAACCTTCAAAGGACTGTAAAAACAGAAGAAAGGAAATAACCAATAATCCAAACCCCTCATCCCCAAATTTCTAGTATTGTTCAAAACCCTCCTAGAGCTATGGCTGCTAGGTTTGCCCCATTGGCTTTACCAATTGTTTTGCATGACCTTCCACAGAACTATGCTCAAAGAATCACATTGTTTGATGGGGAGGGAAACTTTACATCCCAACCGCATGTTGACAGGTTTAATGATTTTATTGACCTAGAAGAGGTAGATTATTGTGATGCAAAGTTGAGGTTGTTTGCTCAGAGTTTGTTTGGAGAGGTGAAGAAATGGTTCAAAGATCTTCCTGCAAGATCTATCCCTAATTTTGATGATTTTCAAACTCTTTTCCTTGATAGGTGGTAAGATAAGAAAAATGCTCTGCAAATTTTAGCTCAATATAATAATTTGGAAAAAGGAAATTTTGAGTCTATGCATGAGTTTTCAAATAGGTTTATGAGGGTGTACAATTCAATTCCCGCTGATATAAAACCCCTTATAGGAGTTGCAAAGTTGCACTATATTGATACCTTTGACAGTGATTTTGCTTTACTGTTGAGGGAGAGAAAACCAGCTAATTTCCCTACCATGTTTGAAGATGCATTAGAAGTGGAGGCTAATTTGATGGCTTCTGGTAAAATGAAACAAAGAGTTGAGGCAGATAGGAGAAAGGTCAGACAAGAAAATCAACCCTCAACCTCTTCATCCACAGATGCAAAATTTGGCATCATGATGAGAACTACGGAGAGACTGATGGGCAGGTTAGCCTTGGATTACAGACCTCATAACAGAGAACAGCCTGAGCCACAGATTAGGAATCCTAATTTTAGGAGACCTCCCCCCCCACAGATTAGGCAAAGAGAGCAGAGAAATCCAAGAAATGCAGAAGACCAGCAAATAAGACCCCCTTATCCAGATAACTATGTGGATGAAAAAGAAGAAAATGATCCTATGTGGATAATTAGATACTTCATTTTGATGATGTAGATTCTGAGATCTATCTCACAGAAGAAGAGTATAACATGTTTGCTCAAGAAAAGGAGTAATACTTTTGAGTTGGAAACAAAACAATATCAAAGAGGGTATCAAAATGCTATCAATGATCTCCAAAGGAAATTGAATCTAAGAAACAGAGATGTAATTGTAAATAAATGAAGGCTTCCTCCAAATCAGCCTTCTACTAGTCAACAAAATTAAGAAAAACAAAAAGAGGAAATTGTAAAGAAAGTCCCAGAAAACAAAAAAGAAATACCAAAAGAAAATGACAAAACAATTTCCCTCTTTAGTTTGCAAAATGAGATATCAAAATAAAAATCTCTATTCCTTTCAATGAACTGTTAAAAAATAACGAGTACAAAGAAAACTTCACCAGAATGGTTGTTGGCTTTCTTGCGTCTTCCTATCCCTCTCTCTCCAGGGACCTAGACCCACGTTCAATCCCCTTCTTGCTCAGCACAACAAAGCCTGAGATATCGACTCGACTAAGCTCTACAGCACCTACAACACAGATGTCGTCTCACCCGACATATCTCTCTTTTATGGGTAATTGCCAGAACTAAGTTTCCACAGTTGCGTGGGAGGGCGTTTTAGTACCTTGGCTCTGCACAAAGGTTTCCAACGAAGACCAGGGAGGTGGATTACTTGCATGCACAGTATTTCAGCACTAAGTTGTGATTCAACCCTTCTTTATGCACCTTAAGCAAATAAACAGTAAGCATACAACATAATTATATTCATCAATGTAGTGCAGCCTTCATACATTTATGCATTTGTAACCACAGTAATCAACTAGTCATTCAACACATCATTCACACATATATCTAAACTATTTCAACATTTACACATATACACAGCATATAACGTGGAAACCCATCCAGGCGAAAACCACAAGGTGCTCTTCATCTGGCATGAGGAAATAGATGCACCTTTTGTCTACGCACAAAGCTGCAGACTCTGTTCAAGATCTTCTCTTCTTATCCTTACAGACTTTTCCTCTCTCTCATGCTCTTTGATCTTCTCTCTTTCTCTTCCTATTCTACTTCTACTAACGATCCGCACACAGCCTAGATCGACTCAACCTTCTCCACTCATCTGTGCACTCAGCTGTAGACCCTCTACTCTGATGCACTCAGCGATACAGAGTCACTACCCAAAATCCTACCTCCAGTCCGGCTCAAGCGTCTTGCCCAGTGTCTAAAGACTACTCAAATGCTACAACAGCTAATCAGTTATCCGGCTGGCTAACCCATCTACAACTTGGGTTCCTTCTTTTATAGCCCCATTACAGACTTGATACTGTTCCCATACATGCTTTATAGACTCAATATCGACTTGATATAGACTCTAATAGACTCATTACTAATACAGACTCCTTACAGTCGCTATCTCAGCCGACTTACTATATCCAGCCAACAAGTTGTCTTTTCTATTCTAGCAATACATAACGAGAGGCACTAGCAGCTTGACTTACAAAGATGCCTTCACGTGTGCGGTTTCTATCGGCTCCAACCAAGCTCGTACCCACGATCATTAAGGACTCTCACTTTCAGCGTTATGCCTTACTGTCATTTTCCGGCCCTTACGTTGTTTGCACGCTTGCTTCCGATGATATTCTGCCATGTCATCTTGTATCTCGTTCTGTCCTTCTATCGTAGCCTATTCTTCTGGCGCAACTTCCTCGTCCAGCGCCTTCTCATTGTCTTCTTCTTCTCTTTCCTTCTTCTGTCGCAGCATCTTTCCCTTGATGTTGCTTCCTCTATCGTAGCTCCTTCCTCTTCTTTATGTTCTTCTCCATACTTAGGCAAAATTCTACATGAATTCTTCCCTACTGTCCCGAGGCCCAACAATGGTCAAAACAAATGGAGAATGTCAACCTAATACGTTAGAATTTAATGATGATGCCCCAACTATTGTTCTTGGCCCCAGAATAGAAGATACTAATGAAGAAGATGTTCCACCCCTCTATGTGAGCTTGAATGTACATAATATGATTCTACACAATGCCATGTTGGATTCAGGGGCTTCACATAATCTTATGTCAAGAGTGGTAGTTGAAAATCTGGGATTAGAAATCACAAGGCCATACAAAGATTTATTTTCTTTTGATTCCAGAAAGGTTAAGTGTCTGGAGTTGATCGAGGACTTGGTAGTTACCCTTGCCCATATTCTTGCTAAGAGTATTACCATGGATGTAGTGGTTGTTGACATTCCTCCCAAGTTTGGTATGTTGTTATCCAGGTCTTGAGTCTCAAAGCTGAAAGGGACCCTACAAATGTACATGTCTTATGCAACAATTCCACTGTTTGGAGAGCACAGAAAATTATGCAAAGAGAAGAGACTGGCATATGTAGTAAGTAGTCAAGAAAGACATGGTAATCATCCTATATATGCAGTTGATACTAATTTGGGGTCTTCCATTTTTTATAATGATTTCCATATTGAAAAAGACCTACCAATAGTAAATGAGCAAAAGGAGGCCGTGGAACAAAAACAGAGAGATGAAGGGATTTGGACCATGTATTTTGATGGGTCAATAACTAAAGAGGGAGTTGGTGCAAGTGTTTGGATTATTTCTCTAGACAGAGATTTTAAAGTTTATTATTTCAAATTAACATTGAGTGTACAAATAATGTAGCATAATATGAAGCTTTGCTTTTAGGATTAAATGCATTGAAGGAGTTGAAAGCAAAAAGAATAGATGTTTATGGAGATTCAGAGTTGGTTATAAATCAAGTGAATGGCAGTTATCAAACCAAGCATCCCAGAATGAGGGCATACAAGAATGAAGTTTGGGATATGCTTGGGAACATTTTCAATGAACACAGGGTGATGGTAATTCCTAGAATACAGAATAAGATAGCTGACTCTTTGGCCACTACTACTGGAAATTTTTAAATCCCTATTTATTCAAATAAAAAATACAGAATTGAAGTTGTAAATAGACCTTCCATTCCTGATAATTCTAAGTACTGGCAAGATTTTGAAGATGATTCGCAGATAAAAAGATTTTTAGAGGTGTCGAATGAATTTGCAAACACATTTATTGATGGGGAGAATCAAAATTTGGAAAAGGCTCAAGATGATGAAGGATTTGCAGAAGCAAATGAGGAGCATAAAAATATGAAAGGTATGATTGGTGGCAAGAATATCATTCAGCTTAAGAGTAACTCGATTCTGAAGGGCCTCATACCTTTAGAGAAATTGTTTGATCAAAATGATGTAGCAAAAACCCCAACGTCCAGCCCCATGAAGATGATATTCAAGATCAAAACATTGGGACAAAGGTTTGCCCCAAAATAATAAAGCTTTCAAAAAAATTGTCTAAAGAAGAAAAGAAAAAATGCATTGATTTGATGAAGAATTATTCTAATGTGTTTGCCTGGAGCTATGAAGGCTTCAAAGAATATGCTACATCCCTTATACAACATACTATTGCAGTAAACCAGGAGAAAAACCTTTCAGGAGAAAACTCAGGAAGATTAATCCTATGTTACTCCCTTTGATTGAGAACAAGATCAAGAAATTATTTAATGCTAAAATATTGTTACACTCGGGTTTTCAAAGTGGGTAGCCAATTTAGTGCCTGTTACGAAAAAGAATGGAGAGATAAGACTGTGTGTGGACTTTACAAATCTCAACAAAGTTTCTTTACAAGACAATTACCCACTGCCAAAGATGAACCATTTCCTGCAAAAAGTTATTGGTGCAGAAAGAATGTCTATAATGGATGTGTTTTCAGGATATAATCAGATAAAAGTTCACCCTAAAGATCAAGAAAAAACAGCATTCACGACACCTTGGGGAACCTTTATGTATGCTAAAATGCCATTTGGACTAATGAATGCAGGAGCAACATTTCAAAGAGCAATGGATATTGCATTTTCTAAAGAGAAGGACAAATTTGTTGTTGTGTACATGGATGACATTACAGTCTTTTCAAAGTCTGACAGGGATCATATCAAACTATTGGAACAGGTATTTTTGAAATGCAGAAAGTTTGGTATTTCCCTAAATCCCAAAAAACCAAATTTTGCTATGAAGGAAGGGAAACTTTTGGGCCATATTATTTCAAAGGATGGGATTAAGATTGATCCTGACAAGGTTAAAGCAATTTTGAAAGTCGATGTGCCAAGAAATAAAAAAGAAATTCAATCATTCATTGGTCAAGTTAATTTTTTGAGAAGATTCATCCCAAGATTTGCTGAGATTTTAAGAAGTGTAACTAATATGCTCAAAAAAGATAGTGATATCAAATGGACTCCTGAAGCTCAAAAATCTTTCAATGACATCAAGAAAGCATTAACAGAAGCACTTGTTTTAATCAGTCCAGACTTTTCTAAAGATTTCATTGTTTTCTCTTTAGCTTTTGAGCATACAATAGCTGGAGTGTTGTAACAAAAGAATCAGCAGAATGCAGAGCATCCCATTGCATTCTTTAGCAAGATATTGAGAGATGAAGAATTGAACTATGATATAATGGAGAAACAGGCTTATGCATTGAATAAATCTCTGAAAGATTTTAATCTCATATCATTGCTTATGTGCCTAACAATGTTATAAAGAATATCCTCACTTAACCTAATACAGAAGGGAAGAGAGCAAAATGGATTGTAGGGTTAGGGATTGGCTAAATTGATGACTGATGTCAATTGTGATTCCTTGAAGATAAATTTCTTGTCTAATGTTTCAAGTGGACTGGACTTTGGATTGCAGGTAATCAAATATTTCTCTTCGTCTCCTTGGTACAGCGATATTGTTTATGTTTTATAGAACTTACAAGCACCTCTAGAATTGAGCAAGACCAGAGCGAGGTCTGTGAAGTTGAAAGCATCCAAATTCTTCATTTTGAACGAGTACCTATATTGGAAGGACCCATGGGGCATCCTACTAAATTGCTTACTTGAAAATGAAGCTCAGCAAACTATGAAGGAATTTCATCAGGGGGTATGCGGAGGACATCATTCATGGAAGGTAACTGCTAATAAAATATTGAGAGCAGGGTTTTATTGGCCCGCAATGTTTTCTGATGTGTACAAGAAGGTTATAGCTTTACCATGAATGTCAAATATTTTTCTAGAAAAAGAAAGTTAATGCCTTTACCTCTCAATCCAATTTCAGTGGAAGCACCATTTCAACAATGGGGCTTAGATTTCATTGGAGATATAAATCCAAATTCTTTTGGTCAGCATAAGTGGATCCTGACTGCTACAGATTATTTCACTAAATGGGTTGAAGCAATACCAACTAGAAGAGCCACAGATGTTGTTATCATTGACTTGCTGGAAAATAATACTATCCAGATTTGGATATCCCAGAAGACTTGTAACAGACAATGCACAGGCTTTCAAATCAAAGAAACTGATCAATTTCTGCCATAAGTATCACATAAGTCTAAATCATTCTACATCATACTACCCTCAAGGGAATGGACTTGTTGAATCATCAAATAAAATTTTGGTGAGGATAATAAAGAAGTTACTGGAAGAAAACAAAAGAGCCTGGCACACCAAGCTAAAGCATGCTTTATGGGCAGATAGGATAAGTATTAAGAGGGCCATTGGTATGTCACCATTTCAGTTGGTATATGGGACAGAGGTGATATTTCCAGTATCTTTGGGTTTGCCAGTGATGAAATTGCTACAAGAACAGAGTGAAGAACCTAATCATATGCAAAGGAGGATAAATCAAATAATTGAGCTAAATGAATTGAGGAAAAAAGCATATGATAAGGTGCAGGTCCATCGGGAAAAGATGAAGAAAACCTTCGACTGGAGGGTAAAAGAAGAGCAGTTCCAGGATGTGGTTTGGTTTTGAAGTGGGATGCAAGAAAGGAGGACAAACATGGAAAATTTGATCATCTATGGAAGGGTCCATACTTCATTGCTACATATAGAGGAAATAATTGTTTCATTCTGCAAAATCAAAATGGGGTTGAACTTAAAGGAGGCCCTGTAAATGGCAGGTTTTTGAAGTTGTTACCGGTAGAAATGGCAGTCCAAATCACCAGCAAGCATGTGGGGAGAAAGTGACCACTGTCACCTTAGTCAACTTCTCCTAACTGCTTTGGAATCCTAAGCCTCCTAGGGGAGAGCCCTATTTCGACATTGTAAAGACACTAAAACACGAAAATGTCTCCTTTCGAGTATTGTTAGTGATCAGTGCCTAATGGAGTCTAGAAAGTGAGTTGTGATATGGGTGTATGTCCAAATGTTAGCCAACAAAACACATGTGCAATCAAGTGCAAGCAGTTATCACTAAGCCACAAGCATGTGTGTCTTCTCATCTAGTGTTTGTATCAGCATTGAACATTTAAAACAAAACAATGAACAACAGTATAACCGATGTATCAGTTGCTAATTTGAGTGTCATCACAATAACATGCATTCATCTCATTAATATGCCAAGTATGAAAATAATGTTGTATCGCAGTAGTATAATCACCTAGAGGTTTGCCTTATTCCCAAGTGTAAACAACAAGGCACACGTGCAAATATCATATAACACATTAGTATAGTAGCATGTATAATAAGACAGTAGTAAGCACGTCTGTCATCATACCACATTCAATATTTATAGCAACATCAATTATGTGAAAATAATGAACAGCAGTACATACAATGGTATCAGCACTAAGTATTTGGCAATTGTATGTTTATCATCAGTCCTTGCTCACGACATTAGTATCATCATTACCACATGAGTTTAAAGACAAGTCGTGACAGCAATATCATTATCATTATCACAAGCAATAAACATCATTCGTCACGTGTTAAGGCCTGATTTTTATATGTGTATGCAGCATGTACAGCAGTGTGCATTCAGTCATCTATTTATAGCATTATTGGTCATTCAGTCACTTAGCCACAGTCATATTATAGCAGCATAATATTAATAGTATCCTTCTTTCAAAACAAATGTGATTTCTTATTGAGACACTTAAAAATACTAACTTTCATATTCATGTGCAGATGTGAAAGTGTAGTGAGTACAGTAACAAGGTGAGATCTTTGTCAAGTCAACATGCATGTTCAATAAGTGTTAACCACGCAAGCTACTAAACAATTGCTGGTTGTTGTGTGCGGGTGTTGAAGGATAGGGAAAGGGAGGGCTGCCACTATAAAGGGCAGCCCTAAAGTATGGGTTTTAGGCTGCCCCACAGGGATAGCAGAGAAGGACAGGTTGAGGATAAGAGGGAAGGCAAGGAAGAAGGGTAGGGCTGATATGGCAGCGGGCCCATGAAGGAGGAAGGAAAAGGCCTGAGGGTTGTTACTTAAGGATCCCGAGGGTAAAGAGAGGGAGACTACGGTAGCCGGGGGTGTTAGGGGAATGGCTGCTAAGGCAAGGAAGATGAAGAGAGGAGGATATTAGGGCTCGGAGTGGCTAGCAGCAGACTGTAATGTCTGTGTCTAGGGCAGCAAGGGTCCCTACCAGGATAGCAAGGTGAGGATGGGAGCTAGGAATGGCCTAGCGAGGTAGGGAAAGGCCTTAGGAAAGGGTAGCGAAAGTAGAGCAGGCTTGGTTAAGGCTTTAGGGAAGAATGCCAAGGATAGAAAGCAAAAGCAGCTAGGGCAGCAGCGAGGACTGCTGTAAGTAGAAGAGGGCCAGCGAAGGGGGTTAGGGAGCTAGCGAGGGTAGGAAAGGGTCTTAGGATGAGGTAGTTGTAGGCTGCGAGGGAGAAATGGCAATAGCAAGGTAGGTAGAAAGGCCCAGAGAGAGTGGAAGAGGCTGTTGTAAGGGCAGCGCTGGCCTATAGGGCTACTTTGGGAGAGAAATAAAGGAGTGAAACTAACCCTAACCTAGGACAAAGCTTGTATTTTGGAGAAGAAAAGGTGTGAAACCCTACCCTAGCACAAGCCCTACCCAACCTAGGGTTTTTAGGGAGGACGGCTAGCCTAGTGAGGAAGGGTTTTAGGCTAAGTCACCGTGTTCGGCGATTTTTCGACTTCAAGTTCGAAAATCGCCGAATTTCCGAGCCTGCCGATTTTATTCGATGATATTCGCCGATCAAAAACGCCAATTCAAACTGCAAGGCGAATTTATTAAAAAATCGTTGAAAATCGTTTTTGAAAATCGTTGAAAATCGTGGAAATTCGTTGAAAATCGTTTTTGAAATCGTAACCCTAAAAGGGCCTCTCCATGGCTATTCGCGATATTTTATCGATTGTTCAGCAATTGCGCGGTGGGTTTACAGAGTTGTGGAGGCCGTTGGCATCGATCAAGCATTGGCCATTGGTAAACTATTTCACGCGGGTGAAATTGTTTCACATTTCAGCACTGAAGCATTTAGCGTTCAGCGGACGACGAAGGGAGGACGATTCACCAATCACGAAGTCCCCTGCTCACTCCAACTTGTCGTAGGCTCGCAGCTCGTTTTTGCAGAGGCTCGTTTTTGCTTTCCCTTTATAAGAGCCTTTTTGCAGAGGGTCGTTTGTCGCAGGCTCGCAGCTAGTTTTTATTCGCTAAGTCCCTTAAAACCATAAAGACCATTATAACATAAGGTTTTAAAAAATATCATTTAAAAGGTATTAAGATAATATTTATTTAACCTTCATAATTTAAAACCTTTTAGATTATAAAAGGTTTACTTATGTCCTTTGGGAAATGTACCTAGCCATGGGAACTAATAGATTTTATAAAGATATGAGAATTTGAAAAGAATGAAACTTGGTTATAAGAGAGATTTTGGATTTGGAGTCAACTAATGTTTATATATTTTTTAATTTCGATATATTTTAGTCATTCGAACTTAATGCCGAATTTTATCGCCAAAATTTGAAGTGCTGATTTTTTTCCGAATTTCAAGGTCGCCGAATTCGAACACGAACTCGAACCAGGTGACTTGGGTTTTAGGTCACGCAACTAGCCTAAAAAAACTAAGGAGAAACCCTAGGGCACTCTCACAAGGAGACGTGCCTCAGTTTGCTAAAGCAACAAGAACAGAAGGCGATGGCTTATCCTAGGGCAAAGTGCAACACTAGGGCTACCACTAAGATTTTGAATGTTCACATCCACCAAATCCAAACAAAAAGGTGAGAAACCTGACCTCTTTGTGCTCGTGTTCATCCAACAAATCAAAGCATCACCAAAAGCAGAGAACTTCACCAAAGAAAAACCAGAAAACATCTTGCATTAACCATAAAACTTTCCTCAAGAGGTGTTGGTCAGTCTATATGCTAATCAATTACAACTAACACACAGAATGCTCAATATGAATTGTCAACCCAGGAAAGTCTTTTTATTTCAAAGATAATTAACACAATCTATGCATAAACACTCAAGTAGCTGATTGAATGAATGAAAGCTTAATTGTCCTACCTATCTGCTCAGTCAAACTCTTCTCATGGCTAAAGCTAACATAATTTATCCATCTAAGAATTCAAAAATTCACCCTCCTATAATCATTACTCTAACAATTACTGATCTAGAAAGAATTAAGCTAGATGTACTCTTACAGAAAGTAAACTATGAAAGTATCAAACTACCAAGACTCAGTTAAGATTTGTTTAATCATCTAGGATGCAAATTATAAATAACAGTAAAGAACCACACCACTTGCAATAAGAATCTGACTAGTTTAATAAATTCAAAGAAAGACAAATAACAGAAATGAACTAGAGTTGAGCTTGACTATAACAGCTATTGGCACACCTTGCATAAAGGAAACTATCCTACACAGTCGACTGTCACACCACACAGTAGCAGCTTAATTGGAATGCAAACATTAACTATCAAAGGGAACGCAATTATCAACCATTACTGTTGCAGCTAACTGTAAATGCATCTACTGTAATTCCACACCACACAACAGAAATAATCAAAGCATCTAATTAATTCGGCAATCTCTATGGGAAGGCGGGCCCAGCCTTCGAACAGAGACATCGTGACTAACACGAATTAAAACGCAGAGATCTGAAGAATCCTGCTCCTTGTATTAAAATGGCAAGTTACAGTTACAGCTTACACAGTCTAATAATAGTCAACCAACCCCAGGCTCAGATCGTCTTCCCGTATTTATACATGAATAGCATAACCCTCAATCCACTAATATCGGGCAGCCATGAAGATTTACGATCCTCAGGCTGCCTTGTTACAACAAGTTGTTACAGTCATAAATAGAATTAAATAAAGATATGGAATATAGGGAGTATTGTTTATGGCTGTTAATGGATTAGAATCAACTGGACGAGAAAGGCTCTACCTGTCGCAGCGATGCCCTGAGTAGTGGAGCACTATTACAACCGAATTATGTTGCAACTATCACGTGGAGAAATCATCACCCTGTTTTTGTTAAGCGTCTAGAACTGGGACTGAAGAGCAACGGCTGGTACCAAATATCCCTTTCTTCTGCAGACTAAGCGGGATGCTACACCTGTGCTCCTCAAGGCTTGGAACTATCTTTATAAAATCAATACACATTAGCGCAATTCAAAAGATAGAGTTGTAACCATAACAATCTTAGGCATTAATAGAATAAGACAATAATAAATCATACCTGTAAGGATTTAAGCTCAATTTGAGGAAAAACATCTATCTGGTGTATAGAAATGAAGTATGGCAAAGCAAAAAGATATAATTGGTGTGGTCAAAAAGGGGCTATTACGGGACCCAACAAGAGGAGTGCATCCATCCAAAGAGCCCTACCAGGGGTAAAAAAGTGCATAATGTATTATCCCATAAGTTCTGTCTTTAAAATGAAAGTGAGGAGATCTATTTATATGATCTCACACTCACTTTTTACAACATATCCAGGCCTACATGCCTTCAAATAAGTCAACTTAAAATGTCAACTGAAAATTAAAAGAAAATAATAATAAAATATAGCCTAAGATAGGCTTAAGGTAGGCTACTTGGGGTATTAGTACCCTCAGGTGCCAAAACACGCTCAAATAAATGAATCACTCCGAACAAAAGGCTGGAGTGAGCTAGAGGGAGGGCATTATACCCCATCTAACCCCTAGAATGTTGTAAAAACCCTCAACGCCCTCCTCGAAGCGTTGAAAGGCCTGGCATGGAGGGTGGATTTCCTTTGAGGAGATAAGGTCGGGGAGAGCAGGAACCCACTGACTGAAGGGCCAGGATGGTGTCCTAAGTGGCTGTGAAGGGAGACGAATGTTTCACAGCTGAAGCAAAGGCCACCAAAGCACATAAACAAGATTTAGAGCCATGTGACCCAGTGGTCAACCCTTAGGGGCCCCAGACACGAACTCCAAGGTTAAAAAACCCCAATAAAGGGCAGTCAACAGTGCCATTAAGTCATAACCCCTAAAGGATGACCAAATGGCCCAACCATGACCACCATTGCTTAATAACACCCCTCCTAGTCAAAAAAATTGGCCCTCCCTCCCTGGGGTACATCTAAAGGTGCGCTGTGTACAGGTGCAACATAACAGAAGCATTATTTGTCTTAAAGATGAAAGCATTTTTGTACACTAGTTGTATATATTTATTAATTGGAATTTGAATACAGATGGCAGGTTGAAGGATTTGAATCCCGAAGTGAAGGCTTTAAGATCTTGAGGTTTGTCATTTTTCTTTATTTTTTGTAAAGAAAAAAAATAAAAATAAAATAAAATAAAATAAAAAGAGAAAAGAAAAGAATTGAATTTTATGATGATTTGTACCAAGGTTAGTGTTGTTGGCACTGGTTTGTGGGTTCTTTGCTACCTCACAGGGAGGATAGCATCCCCAGTTGGAGCAAGTTGTTAGCACTGTTTTGGTGAACAGGTGAGAAGAGGGTCCTTAAGGAGAGATAAGGAGCTTGTATATCTAAAAGTTTTAGCAATATGACCGATGGATGATAGGATAGGTACTTAAAGTGAGACCAAGGTTTTTGTTTTTCCAATGGGACTACAGGCTAAAAATGTAAAGTCGTTGAATTATGGAAAAGACGTTTGTGGTATATGTTGAAAGGTTCACAGTCGAGATCTGTGGAGCGAATAGATCGATGATGAACAGCAAATCCATTGGAAGAAGTTGCACGATGAAAGATAAGACGGATGATCGGCGAATTGACCATTAGAGGGAGTTAAAGTTCAGATTGGATCAATGCTGCAGTATAAAAGGCAAAAGAGATCCACGACGAATAAGGAGTTCGTTGGGAAAAGATGCCCGACAAGAGAAAGGGTGGGTGATCGACGGAATGAAAAGTGCAAAAGGTTAAAGGTCAGAGGTAATCGACGGTGGTAGATTAAAAGATGATCATAGCAATGGAGGAGAGGGGTTTCGTGCCCGCAACATGCACGGGAAATGGATGGAGCTCGCCCCAGCATAATTTTTACCGCTTTCCACATGGCGGGCAGAGGATCATTCCGCTGGGGGGAAGGAGGGAGGAGAAAACCACTCCTTCTGATCCCAAAACCACCAACAAGAGAATTTTATAAAGGTAAAAGGGGCACGTGCTTTTGGTTACTTGTCTTGTGCATTGGANGGTGGAAGGAGGTAGGAGAAAACCACTCCTTCTGATCCCAAAACCACCAACAAGAGAATTTTATAAAGGTAAAAGGGGCACGTGCTTTTGGTTACTTGTCTTGTGCATTGGAGGAAAACGTGTCTGTGCTTGTGGAAGCCAAATCGAACAATAACCTTTCCAGCCGCCATCAGCCAGGTAGGCCACATAACTAACCCGCCTAAATTATTTAAAAATAGAGGGCAGAGGGGAAATTGAAGCACGGACTCGTGAATTCAGAATACTTGAAGAAACATTTGAAGACAGAGATGGTATCGGTTTCTGGTTTTTTAAAGTGTCTAAAAGTAGGAAAGACAGAGATTATAAGTTTTGAGAGTGAGATATCTTACATATACGTTTATGTATATTTTTTCATATGGAAAAAATAAAAATAAAGGATTGGACTGCGTGAGCATCTCAAGGCGATCTGCACCTTCGTGCATGCCATGCTCCTCCTCGTGCAGCAGAAGTCTTCGATGGGCATTGCCATTGCATGCAGCTACGTCCTTTGGATCATGACTTTGGCGGCGTCCTCTGCTCTGACAAGAGTAGATCTGTGCACCTGGGTCTGCATGTAAGATGTGATCTAGCCCTGGAGTTGAGCGAGAGCCAAATCTAGTGAGATCGTTGGCCAATGGGGACGGAGGTGGGCGGGATAACCAATGTCCACTTCTCAGAAGTCTTTGAAAAGCTTGTAGCCGATCAAGGCAAAAAGACCTCTAAGGGAACCCCTCCGAAGCTCGTCAAACGAATCGAGGATGTTCCGATTATAGCTCTGCCATCGGAGGACACAATCTGGGTGGCCCTTTCACTGGCAGAGAGGGCGTTGATTGGACAATTCACTGGCCTTTGGTCGTACCCAAAATCTACGGAGAACTAGATCCAGAGGAACTAGAGACCCTTGATCTCAAAAAATATTACATCTTATTCAGTCGGGAGAGGTTACTTCCTTTTCGACTTCGAAGCTAAGGAGGACAAAGATCTTATCTTCCGCAACAGACCCTACTTCATGGGCCCACAAGGACTTTACCTGAATAATTGGACACCGAAATTCGATCCCGAGGCAAACATTCCTAAGGCTGTCCCAGTCTGGGTCAGGCACCCAAATCCCCAATGCATTGCTGGAATCCAAATTCGCTCAAAGCGATTGGGAACACACTAGGAAGGTACATCGATATGGCAAGTCCAAAAGATCAATACGCTTGTGCGCGCATCTGTGTTGAGGTGGATCTAGAAGCTAGATTACCGAAGGCAATCAAGCTCACAGTAGGGATTTGGTTTCACTATCAAAAGTTGGACTACAAGCAACTCCCTTTCAAATGTAGAGGGTGCCATGAATACAAAAACTTCTTCCGTAACTGCCCAAAGAAACTAGAAGACCAGCGAGAAAAAGAGGAGGGATGGCAACCGACTAGGAAGAGAAAAACCAAAGCTAAAGCTGGAGAAATGGAAAGGAAAGAAGGTGGCAGAAAGGCACACAGTAAAGCCACGCCGGAAGGTAAGGACAATGAGGAAAGGAGCGGGACTAGTGGCACAAAGGAGAAAACCAGCAGTGGGGAGGAGAAGGAGCAGGAAATAGAGGGAGTCTTGCCAAATCTGCCTGAGAACATCACCCCTTCAGACTCAGAGGAGGCAATAAAATATAGGGGGAATCAAGAAGGGTCAGAAGAGGAATCAGAGGACGAGAGAGAGGAGGAAGATGAAGGGGAAATAGAGATGGCTACCCCAAGCACGAAGAAGGCCAGAGGAAGAAGATCCACTAAGGAGGTGCGCGAGCAAGCCACCTACAAGGATAAGCCGCAAGGTTCACAATTAACTTTGGAAAAACTACTCCGAAACCCTAGAAATACGAGGCAAACAGGGCATCACCAGAAGGGGACGCCTGCACCCACTAAAAGTCAGTAATGAAGGTCCTCTCCTGGAACTGTAGAGGTCTAGGAAGCAAAGATAAGGAAGAAGCAATGAAAAACCTGATAAGATTAGTCCAACCAGACATCATGCTGATCTAAAAGACCAAGATGGAGAAAGATATATTTCTCCAAGTAAGTGCAAATTTCTGGAAGATTGGAGGGAAAACAGTAGTCAGCTCAAGGGGTTCCTCCGATGGAATAGGTACACTCTTGGACGGCCAGAAATATGAACTTCTTGAAATCAAGCAAAGTCAGCATTGGATTCTTACTACATTGCTGCAGAAAGACACTAAAACTCAGGTAAGACTCTTCAACATTTATGTGCCTGATAATTATGTTGAAAAGAAAATTTGTTGGAACCTTATTCGGGATGAAAAAAACAATCTGAAGGGCAATGTCATCTTAGTTGGTGACCTAAATATCATCTTAAATCAAGAAGAAAAGAGAGGAGGATCGGTGGTCAGGGATCCCTTCAAGGAGCATGTTGATGATTTAATTTTGGATTGGGGGCTATCAGATATCATTCCTGCCAAAGGGAAGTATACTTGGAACAATAAAAGATTGGGACCAGGGCATATCGCCGCCAGGTTGGATCGCTTTCTGGTCCAAGACTCCTTTCTCTTGCTGGGAGTGAATTCCTCCTCTAAAATCTCGGCATTTGGAGGATCAGATCACAAACCTATACTGCTCAAGATGTGGAAAGACCAGAACCTTGGACTTATACCTTTTCGCTTCAGCCCTCTATGGATCCCTCACAGCAAATTTAGGAAGGTTGTTGCAGAAGCTTGGAATGCTCCGATCACAGGTTCTCCATTCTTCATCTGGGAAGAAAAGTTACGCAGAACTAAGTGGGCACTCAAAGCCTAGGCAAAAACTATTGAAACTCCAAGTATTAAAAAAGAGGAAGCCATGCTGAAGCTTGAGACTCATCAAATCACCATGGAGACTAAAATCATCACTAAAGAGGATTAGAGCAAAGAAATCAGACTGCAGCAAGAGCTCTACGCCGCATGCAGATAGGAGGCTGCGCAAGGGAGGCTGAAGTCTAGGTGTCTCTGGCTCCAAGCTAGAGATCGAAACTCGGGGTTCTTTCAGAAGCAGGCTGAGTTGAGGAAAAAATTCAAATCGATGAGTGAGATCCAAGCTCAGGATAAAGTAATTAGTGACTTTGAAGATATCAAAGCTGAAGCTAGTCGCCACTTCAGCAATATCTACACGACAGAGTACGGTCTAATCGATGATGGGGAGATTATGGATCTAATTCCAAATCTAATTAGAAGAAAGGACAACGTGAATCTAGTAAAGAGTATCACGCTTGAAGAGCTTAAAGAGACCGTGCATGACAAATCGTCAGGTTCAGATGGTTTCAATGCAACCTTTATCAAAGCCTACTCGGATATCGTCCAGAAGGACCTATTCAAAATGGTGAAAAGTCCCAGAATTGTGACAAAATCGGTGGCAGTACCAACTCAGCCTTTCTAGCTTTGATTCCCAAAGAGAAAGACGCGAGCTCCTTCAACAGATTTCGCCCAATCTCCCTGTGCAACATTGGGTATAAGATTATCACTAAATTAATGACTAAAAGACTTAAAGATATCCCGCCTCGTATCATTCCGGAGAACCAAGGTGGTTTTATTAAAGGTAGAAGAATCTAGGATAATATAATCCTGGTCCAGGAGGCAATTCATTCCAGCCTCAAGAATGGTGAAAAAAGGTATGGTGGTGAAGATTGATCCAGCCAGTGCGTTTGATAAAGTCTCCCATACCTTTCTTCTTCTTAATGCAATGGCAAGATATGGCTTCGATCAAAGCTTCATCAGATGGGTCAAGGCCTGTATCGACGTGCCCTGGATCTCTCCTCTCATAAACAGAAGAGCGGCTAGATTCTTCCAAGCCTCGAGAGGACTGAGGCAAGGCTGTCCATTATCACCTCTGCTCTATGCAATCCAGGCTTTCGTACTCAGTCTCCAACTCGAGCAAGCTAGGAGAGATCAGGATTTAATAGGCATTAGTATAGCCCGAGGAACTAAAAACATCAATCATGCTCAGTTTGTAGATGACACAATTATGCTTGGAGGAGCAAGTCAAATCATAGCCAGAAGATTCAAAGCTGAACTGGATCTCTTCTGTCAAGCTTCGGGGAGCAAACTAAACCTCAGGAAAAGTGCGATATATAGTTGGAACATCATCCTGAGGGAGATGTATGGGATATCTCGAATTCTTGGAATTGAAGGAGCTTCTAATTGGCATTCTTTTAAATATCTGGGGATTCCTATTTTCAGAAATAAGCCTAAGTGCTCGGACTGGAATCCGCTAATTGAAAAACTCAGAAACAAAATCTTGGCCTAGGGTGCGGTTGAGTTAAACCTGGCTGAGAAATTAGTTATGATTAAATCGGTCCTCAATAGCTACCTGCTATATCAGTGCTCTATCTTACTAGCTCCGACCAAAATCTTAGCAAAGCTAGAGTGTATGCTGAGATCCTTCCTCTGGCAAGGAGGGAAGAACAGAGAAGGGAAAAAATTTGCCTTGGTCAACTGGAAGAAAATAAAAATGCCCCGGACGGAAGGAGGCCTCATTCTCAGAGATCTGAAATTCCAAAATCTAGCTCTTGGAGCTAAATTGTTGTGGAAGCCGGTTGGTCAAAAGCCATCCTGGAGCAGCAAGGCAATCTAGAAAAAACACTTCAACGAACCTAGACTGCGGTGCCTGGAATCAGCTACAAGAAGCATCAGCGACTCCCCCATCTTCATGTTCTGTAAGAAGGCGCTGCCAAAATTCAAGGAAGATCTACATTGGGTGCCCGGCAATGGTAAGAAGATTATGATTTAGCAAGACTCAGCCTTGGGGAAACCATTACCTCCTCCTCTCCCAGCTCTCAGAAGATGGCTTGATAGGAACGGAATTTCCACGATTTGGGATGTATCCCAATGGGATCTGGAAGCTCCTTTCAAGTGGATCGAGTAGCAATTGTCGGACTGTCCAGCGGAGATGGAGGGTGAGAAACGCCAGTTTCTGGATTATCTTTCAGGCATGGCTCCAATGGCCATAGGTATCAAGGATCGTCGAGGCTAGGGAAGTTCCGGGCACTACACATCGGCTATGGGTTACAGAGTCTATTCAGCAATCCCTAACGTTGTCAATAATCCTGCGAGCTGGAAGAAGCTGTGGGAAGCCCCCACGCTGCCCAAAATAGACTATTTATGTCGGACATTGCAGCACGGTAAGATCCTAACAGGAGAGAACTTGCAAAAGCATGGAATAGAGGGTCCATTTAGACGCCCAATGTGCCAGGCCAATTCTGAAACCATTGCGCACCTGTTCTTCTTCTGCCAATTTGCCAGAGAGGTGTGGGATAATCTCATCAATCCATGGTTCGGACAGGTGAATTTTTCGGATAATGTTCAGCATTGGTTGGTGAAATGGGAAAAGGATTTCAGCGGCAACTTGGTGAATAAAAAGGGCATGAATCAGAGCTGGTTGATGCTCCCCAAACTAGTTTGTTGGCATTTATGGATAGAGCGTAATCACAGGCTCTTTCAAAACCAGGAGCAACTGCCAGGGCAAATCGTGACTAAAACGCAGGCCCTTATGGGTGAGATTTTAAAAGTCAATCAGACTGCCAAGAATAAAGCTAGGATTGAGGAAAACGAGCTTAAGTGGATGCAGTCTTTTAATGCTTCAGATATCAGCATTGATCATACTCCAAAGAGGTTGGAGATTTGGGAAATTAGACTGGATAAGTCCCAATTTGGGAATTGGTTGAAAGAAAGAAAGGTGTTTAAATTGTTTTTTGATGGCGCCTCAAAGGGGAATCCAGGGATGGCGGGAGGTGGGGGGATCATTATCAGTCCGGAAGGGAGAAAAGAAGTGGAATATTTCTGGAATATCGGAACTGATTCCAATAATATGGCTGAAGCATACGGGCTATGGCAAGGTATCAAGCAGTTGAAAGTGAAAGGAATTGAGAAAGCTATTGTTTTTGGAGATTCCCGGTTACTAATTCAGGCGCTGAATGGAGCAAGCCAGAGCAGGAACTTGAGGTTGACCAGGATGATTAAAAGAATCAAGGCCTATTCTAAGTCCTTCCGGCGACTAGAATTCTTCCATGTTCTTCGTGAGCTAAATGATGGGGCAGATAAAGCAGCTAATAAGTCAATGGATCTGAATAAGAATGAGTTGTCGGTTAATCTCCTTTTATCTTCGGATCTCCCTCCTTAGGTTCATAGGTTGCTGCTTTTCTGTCTGTGGTTGTTCCGAGCCTGTTTTTAGGAGAAGTTGTTGATTTTCAGGAACTGGTTTTGTATAAAACCAGTTAGATGTAACTTGTTTTCTCATCTTTTATAAAATATAACCGCTTTTGGCAAAAAATAAAAATAAAAATAAAAAATTATATATATATATATACACATATGAAATTCAAATCATTTTCACTATTCAGCAAGTAACACACTGTAAAGTCTAACAAACTAAGTTAAAGTTACTAATTAAATAGTAAAACATGCACATTGCATCAAAGTTCATTAATATAAAGTAGAAATTACTTATGAAAAAATGAATCATAAGTCTGAATATGATAAACCAAGTGGAAATTCAAACTACATATTTGATATTTGATATTTGATAATTATGATATATGTCCATTGTCATACTACACCCATTTGCCTAATGGCATTTCCAAATATGAAAGCATTGAACAATGAACAACATAGCTCATTTGGCTTCCTCAAGCCATCTCTGCTGGGCCGTCTACATCTGTAGCATCACTGTCATCAACATCCAGGCATCCCTAGGTGTCCCCAAAATCGGGGTACCCCATCCCCTATGCACTCAGCATCCCCTGTTTTGCTGACAGAAGTTTCGGGTACATGGGTGAAGTACCCGGTATGGCAGGGTACCTCTGAGAAGTCCCCACCTCCATACCCGGGACGTTAGTACCTGTGCCTAGTGCAGGTACACGTACCCTACCCCCGGATACTGGTACCCCTGCTACTACGTTTCATATCAAGAAATATATTAATCAGTCGAGTTGAAAAGACCTACTGGTATTTCTAATTAGTCTGAAATTCAACCATATCAAGTAAGGCTAATGGATGAGTAACAAAATTACAGCCCTGCAAAAATTGTCTGCATTTCTCCTTCTCACAGGCCAGAAGCCCTCAAAAGAGTGCAGTAGGAATTTTGTATTTTTAACAGTACATCAAAGATATAATCCCAGCTACTTTACCATAGAATTTAGATGACTAGCTGCAAACAAAGGAACAACTTTTAACGCAACAAGATAAGTGAGGTACATTCTACATCCCTGGGGACCATGATCCATCAACTCTTTGTTTGTGTAATGGTGAATTGCATTTAGAGGATACATGTAATGGTGCATTGAATTTAGATGATGCATTAGGTGCACTGACCATAGACACGTGTACTGGTGAATTGCATTTAGAGGATAAATGTAATGGTGCATTGAATTTAGATGATGCATTAGGTGCACTGACCATAGACGCGTGTACAGACCCGGGTTTGGGTCAGATATGCACCTCGAAGTTACGAAGCTCGGGATTGATCCTTGGGCCTTGGAACCTCAAACTCAAGGTCGTATCAAACCCAGGTTTAGATGGGTATGAGTTAGTTACAACACTCTAGATTCTAGAACGACCTGAAATTCATTACAGTAGCTTCCAACCACACAACAATGGTATGAATTAAGCATTAGCATACCCATGAAAATGCAAATGCATTCCTTCATGCAGTGGGTCTTTGTCTTCTATAAATCATGGCCATGGCCACTGACCGTTGGCTTGGTTCAACAATGACATTGAATGAAGTGAACGTGGAAGTTTTTTTATGCATTTCGACTTCACAAGAATCTCCTGCTTCGCTTGACACTTATGGTTACACAAACCAGGAGCATTTATTATGAAGGGAGCCAAACCTTTAACAAGGTGTATGCCAAAGAACGTGCTCGACATTTAATGCACTCCCCCATGTCAATTTCCCGTTTAACATTCCCAGCAACTAAAATGAAACCTAACATTAGACCGCTATCTCAATTTAAGTTTTTTTTTTCTAAAACAGACTGGCATTTCCATTAACATGATTCTCAGAGCATTAAAGCTAAAAAAATTAAACACAGACAGCATAAAGAATTACTGAAAGCTTACTCGGCCAGGTCGCCGAGCTGGCGCATGATCCCGACGAGGCCAGCCATGGCGACCCCTTCCAGCAGCGTGTCTGGGTCATCCCTGGCAGCTGACGTGTACAACTCCGGCTTGGCAAGACTGTATTCATTCCTTATCTCGTACCTTACCAGCGGCATATTGATGATTAATTCTCCAAATGCAATCCCGGCTTAAGCCGATTCGCAGCTCATTCCACTCGTCTCAGACTAACCATGGTGGTGGAATCCATCCGAAGCTCAATTTCTGCCAAATTTAAACCGTTCGGAAGCTGAAAACCCCTGCAGCAGAAAACGATGGTTTCGCGTTCGATTCTTCTGCGTTTAAGCCCTCGCGAGGCTGAAAAGAAGCACAAACTTCAGCATTGTGAACTTATTGGGCAAGACAAAAGGAAAGAGGATGAATGTCGAGTATTGTCTGGGGGTGAACGCCCATACAGTGACAAAGAGTATAAAAAAGCAAATGAGAACAAGACAGCCTTCGTCGTATACATTGCGGGGGTGAATGCCAGGATCGATTGATTGTGAAACGGGACCTGCGACGCCTGAGCCTCGGCGTTAAGTACTTGATGGCAATTTATTATCGGTTGGTTGGTCTGTGAGATCGAGTGATGTGAAAACTAAGGACGGTGATTTTCCGGTAGATCATTTACTTCTTTTCAATTAATAGTCGATTTGCGAGAATGGAATCTACATTCTCCGGATCTAGTATTTATTATGGACCCGTACAAGATCCTAAAGTATCTATGCTAAGTATCCTTAGAATAATTATAGAAAGGTAAGAGTAGGTTATTTTTGTGTTGGAAATTGGGTCATGACTCATACCTTCTGGTTTTCAAATGGAAAATTTGTTTTGTTTTTCTAAGTTCTAAAATTTATTTTTGTTTTTGGATTTTGGTTGGTTAATTAATTTGAACAAATTTATTATTGCCATCCTTATAATGGGATGATGTGAATTTTTATAGAAAATGTTAATAATTAAAAATAGATAAATATTTTAGTGAAATGACTTTTTTTTATTGATATTTTTTTAAATAAAATTGAATGTTTTTAATTTTGATATAAGAATATTGTATAGATTTGATATCTACGTTTTTTTTTAAGGATAATATTTATGTTTTTTTATATCTATTAAAGTTAGTAGAACTTTAAATAAAATCAATATATATG
Source organism: Pseudotsuga menziesii (assembly GCA_001517045.1). Classification (NCBI taxonomy): domain Eukaryota; kingdom Viridiplantae; phylum Streptophyta; class Pinopsida; order Pinales; family Pinaceae; genus Pseudotsuga; species Pseudotsuga menziesii. Next base: position 185,005 of record LPNX010145202.1, read on the forward strand.
TATATAGTCATAATATAATGATGATTTTATATGTATATAGTCATAATATAATGATGATTTTTTATTTTGTGTATAGTAGAATAATGTATTTTAGAATTTTGTTTAATTTTAAATCTACTCACATCATTGAAAATCAATTAAATTATTCTAAAAAAATATACTTCAATTTCTTTATAAATTTTGTTACAAAATTGTATTTAAACTTTTTTTAGATACATTTATTGGGTGTTATTTACATGGATTACAAAATTGTTGAAGTAGATATGTATAACACATAGATGGGACAAAGTTTGAACTTATTGGGTGTTATTTACATGGATTACAAAATTGTTGGAGTGGACATGCATAACATATAGATGGGACAAAGTTTGACCTTAGCTATCAAAACAATGGTTTGTAGACCATACAAATAATGAGGTCATTGTCTCAACACATACAAAAATGGCCAAGATAACACCATGTGTATAGTAAATAATCGAATAGTATAAATGAAATAAATATTATACACTAGATAGTAAAACATAACAAAATATAAACAAAGGGAGGATTGACTAGCCTTTATCGACCCCCCACCATGAGCAGTTACCTCCTCCATAATGGTATTATGAGCAACAAACACATTCATCATTTAAAGATCAATTGGCCTAACAATTTTTTTACGAAGCACCATTAAGCCTTTGGTAAAGGCTTGAGGGTCAACTCAAGAAAGTTCAACATGTCATAAACAAAGTGTGTATATTTTTGTTGGGCATCAATTCCAATTACCACAAAGTCCCTATTGTTCCAATGCATTTCCAATCACTACTTGGATAGGGTGTTCCTTCTAGTTGTGTGATTAGGGCCCCTAAGGTGAACATAAGAAGGTACCCCTTCAACCTAACCAACCTCTCTTATTTTCAATCTAGCCTCTTGCTCAAGTTGCATGACCATCCTATATGCATCATTAGAATGCTTATACCATAAGGCAAAGTGCGGCTCAACATTCATAACCATGAACTTGGAGGAAATTCCCTCATTAAAGATTGGGCACTAACCATAGCAGTGATTTTTTTCTTACTCGTGTAAGAGCATGAGCCTTCAAAAATTGGTCACATGACTTGTCTTATGCATCTTTTCCTTGGGCCATCACCATGCTTGTTGACAATGTTTTGAATCTTTGTGGGGGTAAGATTGTATATGGACTAAGGGAAGACTCGTCGTTTCTCAAGTCATTGACATTCTACCATATCAAAATTGGGCTAATGCCATCCATCTTCTTCCAATGATGATTGAATAAAATGTATTGCTAGGAGAGGGAAGTAATGGTTTCCTATAATGAAGGTTCTAAGTTTATCTTAATATAATGTTCATAGGGGTTGATTTTCTCATTGAAATAGAAATTTATTCAATTCTCAAAGTAGACAAGAGGGACATTGACATGCCCTGCAATAATGTTATTGTACATTATTTATGTTAAACATGGGAAATAAGTGATCTTAATATGAGACTTTGTTAACATGAGATTCAAATATTGTTAGTATTATTCGTATTGTACTCCTCTTCATATCGAGAATGATTTTTTCATTATTTTGTGTTATTTTAAGGATCAATGCGTTCATAACATTCTCTTTCTTTTTGGATGGTTGAAGGTTTTTTTCATTATTGAAAAATCAAAGTTGAATACCACATATCTCATTATAAATGTATATGTAAGATATGTAACAAAAAAACTTGAATATGGTCAATACTTCATTTTCTTCTCTTCAACCTATCATGAGATCTATGGTAAATAATATTCCCTATTTAGATTTTCCACATCTTGTTGTTATAAATTTATTATGAAGATTAGATGTGTGTCACCCTTTTTAGTAAAAAACATACTCTACCTGGAAATAAGTTGTTACATACCTCCAAATCTAAATCCATCTCAGACTTCTTGTCTCACTACCCAATTAATTACGAAAACAGTAAGAGACACGTGGATATTTTCAATGTTCAAAATAGAAATCGACATTAAATCACTTCTACGTTCCAAAATATAAGTTATTACTTCCCTCTTTTCAGATTACTTTAGACATTATATTTTTCTCGAAGGAAAACTTCACAAGAAAATCCAATAGATGTCTCCCCACGTTGTGGATCAAAACCCTAGTAAATATTCCATTGTACATTAATGTGTCTATCTCAAAGGGATTCAAACAAGACACCTATGGCTTTAGACGTTATATATATTTATATTCATAAAAAAAACCTTAAAAAATTCCTCTCTCCCCAAATAAAGAGCAATACAACCACCATCAACAATAACAATAATAACCTTAGAAAACTCAACCATATTTAAACTTATAACCTATGATCTCCTCATCGACAACACACTAGCAGCATACCTCGACTTGCACACGCTCTTAGGCACTAGGCCCAGCTAGGCTTGCACCAACTCTGCCCACACGCTCTTAGGCTCCTCAATATTCATTCCACATGTGCTAGTGATTGGTCTGCGCTATTAGGTGCTGCCCTAGCAAATAGGGCCCATTAGTACTTCCTCAGTTGAAAACAGCTGCATTGCCCCTAGGAAATCCCATGACGCCAGCCAGCCAAGCTTGCACCAACTCTGCCCACACGCTCTTAGGCTCCTCAATATTCATTCCACATGTGGCTTCTCAATCCATCCGATCCGCACACGCTCTTAAGCTCCTCAATACTAAAAACACTAACAAAATACCTAATACATTTTATTTTAATTTACCAAATTCCACGAACTCTTAAAAATAATTGGCCTTATTAAGTTCCAAAAACTACTCTTAAAAATAATTGGCCTTGCTAAGTTCCAAAAACTAACAACATGACTAGTAACTCCCAACTTGGATTGCACTTTCAGGATTACAAATGATTGGCGAAATAATATGTAGGTCGACCTTACGTGGAGGCGAGCCTAGTGACCTCGTTGTCTCTCTCTTTCTTTAAAAGTGTTATCTTATGCTTATTGGCCACTTTATTGTGTATACAGTTTAAAGGTTTCATACCTTATGGAAAACGATTCCACCCACCTTTATATTTCATTGAGTAATTGTTAAGATATAATTCCAAAATTATAGTGTGTGGGGGCTTCGCTCATTCATTTTTTATATCTTGAAACTTTTTAAAAATTATTTGTCATATGTGTAATAATTGTGATTTGGGTTGGGTTTACAAATCAATAATGGTAAATCACAAGTTTCAGTGCAGGGAAAAAAAACACATAAATAGTAATAAAAAGCATTAACCAATTAATGGAGTTAAATGCAAAAGAGGGAAGGCGTATACCCTAAACATACATTTTAAAACTATTTGGTTAATGAAGTTCAATGGAAAAGGGAAGATGTACATCCTAAGCCGAAAGTGGTGTATATATTTATGTAAGAGAAAGTTTGCTTAAATTATATTTTTAATAAGTTCAAAACCTAATATAATATGTGAATAATACAACCCCAACTCATACCACATCTTCTTGCTTTCCTTCTACGAAAAACATTCGCATGAGTAATTAACGATGGACAGGAAGAAATATTTCTATTTCCCCATCATTTGTAATGATGGTATGAGCCTTTGTCATGTCGGATTTTTCTTATGTATCCTTCAAATCGAATCCAAATATATGTATGATATAATATGGTAGGTAAAATAGTTTATTGTATTGTATGAATGAGCATGTTAATAATTAATTATTAACATTAAAAGGTTAATTATTATTTTTACTGTTTTATATTTAAATATAATCAAATAAATATGATTTGAACAATAAAATGTGATTAGTATATATATATTCTAATTACAAATTTGTTATTATATAGGTTATTTTTAATCATTCTAGATTGGGGTAAACAACTCCTCTTTTTTATAGGTTATTTTGGATTATTCCCAACTCCTCTTTTTTATAGGTTATTTTGGATTATTGGTAGAGCAAGACAAAATTGTAGATGAACACCATGATGGATGAGTTATCTAAGAAAGTTGTGGACAACTCATAAGGTTTGTTATTTTTTATGAAGAGTTCTTTGATCTTGACTTGATAAGCTCTGGTACTCTTAAGGTATACTAGCACTTGGTAGTGACAATATTTTTCGGGGTTATGTATAAGCACTTAGCTCTTATTTCTATGAACTTTTTTAGTGTTTTTTGCAGTATTTTCGGGTTGTTTAGTCTAGTTCTTGTTTCCGTTAACTATTTTTAGAAATGGTTTTTTGCACCTCTCAAAATTGTGGTCAAAACTTTTTGTGTACTATTCTATAGGTTGAATGTAGTCTTTACAAGCACTCTTTGAGTGATACTTGATATCCATGTAATTGCTTATTAACTTTGATTATGCTTGAATATTACGTTAATGGTTTTTTTTTGAAAAAAAAAAAAAGGTTACTTTTATATTTAAATGGAGTCAAATAAATATGATTAAAGCAATCAAATATGATTAATATTATTTATTTTAATTATAAATTTAGCATTACGATAGATAAAAAGCAATAAAGTCATAGCCCTACTTGTGATGTTTAAAAGATTCAATTTGAGATGGATCCATATTGGCTTACTCGATTATTATAATTTTTTTGTTATCATGAACCATTTTTTATATATTATTTTTATTATTATTAAGGTTGATGTTTTTTTCACTTTTACATTGTGTGTGTGAATTTTTATTTCGCTTATTTGATTATTGTGGTATATACCACTTCTTATCTATAATAGGCTATAGAGTACAGCTCTCCATGCAATCAAGTTAATACAACATATAGGAACTATTGAGTTTTTTTACAAAAATAAATGTAAGTGGGTTTACATTAGGCTTAATTGGCCGGTCAAAAGGGATGGCAATATTTCCCACCAACGTTTAATTCTCACAAAATTTTGTGTATGTTTAGCATTTTAATAACGTAAGGGGCTTCATGGTTGTGTAAATAGATTAGGTGTGTCAATTGACATAGATCTTAGCTCCGATGACAACAATAATTAACCTTGGTGCTAAATATGCAGCACTAATTATTCATGGTTTGCCTTGAATGTTGTAAGCCAGCTACAACATGCTTTGAACATCATGGTAAATAAAAACTTCAAGAAAAAAAACTTTGCTTATACTAATAAAAGAGACAAGTAGTCATATATTGTATAATTTGTGAAAATAAGGTGGTGATACTGCCCCACTAAGCAAATTTATTAATGGCACGCATGCCTTATGCTCATGCTTATTGATGTGCCAACAAATGCAATAGTGGTTGGCGCTTGGTGCAAGACTTGGGCGCTTTTGGTAAAATAGATACACCCAACTTGTGACCTCTTAAGCAAATGAAACAAATTTCAATGTTGTTGGTTGCACTCTCTCTTATATAGGTAGGGTACACTAATTATAACGTGAGAAGTGTATGTCAATTGCAAATTTTTTTATTTCATTTTATTCCCTCGCTTTAATAAGAATGACTTCAAGCCACAAAGTAACAAATAACGCAATTAACATGCCTTGTACTATTTTTTTATTCACTTCAAAACCCTTTGACTATCCCCTATTGCTTCTTCTAAATTGTTATTAAAAATACACATTTAATTGTAATCTAATATATATTATATTCTTGCCTAATTTTTTCCCTCCAAGATTTGTTTGAATTTTTTGCAAGCCTAGTGGTTGTTCTCGCCCAGCTTGGGCTCGCTCTTGAGGATTCGAGGCTCTAGGTTGTGTCTGGCTCAGCTTGAAGGTCGATTCTGGCAGCTGGGAGGTTCTGGTGGCCTCTTCTTTGTCTAAGATCACTGGTGGGTCTGGTCATTGCAGAGTCAGAAGGATGCAGCAAGAGGGATCCATATCTCTTTGGAGTTTGGGTTGTTGATCAGTTTGCAATCTAAGTGCTTAGCTCTGGAAGAATCATTGTTTCTTTTGCGAAGGGAATAAGCTTCCTCCATGGCAGGAGTCATTTTTGGTTTTTTGATACTGCTTTCCTGTGCAATTTCTTGAAGAGTCGTTGGACATATTTCTTGAAACTTGTGTGTAGGTCTTTGTAGTACTGATAAAGTGGAGTAATACAGGACATCATATTTTGGATAATGTGATACAGGTTCAGGAAGCCATGCATTCCAGCTTCATCAAAAATGATAAGGGCATGCTTATAAAGCTCGACATGGCGAATTCTTTTGATAGGGTTAAGCTCTCTTTCCTTTATCAAATTATTTTTTCATTTAGATTCAGCTCCACTTATATTAATATGATTAAAGCATGTACTGTTAAGCCTGGGATAGCACATTTAGTGAATGGCATACCTGCTCATTTCTTTCAAGCTTCTCGAGGTCTTCGTTAAGGCTACCCCGTATCGTTGTTTCTATATATTCTAATGGTTGATTCTCTGAGTAGAAAGCTAACTGTGGAAAAAAAATGTTGGGACTATTCTGGGAATCAAATCAGCAAGTGATGTGGAATCTATTAATCATGCTCTATTTTCTGATGACACGTTGCTTTTGGGTGGGGCTTCGTTGAGATTGCCAAGAGTTTTTAAAGATATTATGCAACATTTTTGTACTGTCTCAGGAGTCCTTATCAACAACCGGAAGAGCGATGTGTATGGATGGAATGCTACTCCCGAAACTATTGCTAACATTTCTCACCTTCTAGGTTTTGAGGGATTTTCCAATTGGAATAAAGTCAAGTACTTGGGTCTCCCTCTAACGCTGGGTCAAAACAACCCTTCTCATTGGTTGGAAATTGTTAGTAAGTTAAAAGCTAAGATTGTCTTCTGGGGTGGATATTGGCTTTCAATGGAAGGAAAACTTGTTTTAATCAAGTCTACTCTTTCAGCCCTTCCGATTTACCAGTCTTCTCTTCTGCTGGCTCCTAAATCGATCTTGGATCAGTTATCCAAATTGCTAAGAGATTTTCTCTTGCAAGGTGGTAAAGGAAATCAAGGTAAATTGCACTTGGTTAATTGGAATAATGTCAAGCGTTCTGTGTTTGAAGGAGGGTTGCAAATTAAATACCCTAGGATGGTAAATCTAGCCATGGGTGGAAAACTGTTGTGGCAACTTTTCTCCAACAAACATCATCCTATAAGTTAAATTTTTTGGAAAAAAATATTTGAATGGTGGAACTCTTCGAAATATTTAGTTGACTAATACTCCCAAAGGAACTTCAATATGTAATCTCTACGAAAAAGGTTTAGCATTTTTTACTAAGCATTTATTTAAGATTCCTGGAAATGGTAAGATTTTTTTTTATGGGATGACAAGATCAACGGAAATGATCCTCTAAATTATGTCCCAACAATCGATGAAATAAAATGCTGGCTGATAAGCAAGGGCATTTTGCGTCTGGCTGATATTTCCTCTTGGGATCGAAAAGGTAATTGGGTAGTGTGGAAGTTTCCAACCTTGCCAGGCCATAGGGATTCTATTATGCACTGTCAATTGTTGTTGTTGTTAAACTCTCTAATTGGAATTGCTCCCATTCATTCTTCCTGCAAAGATGCGTGGGCTTGGGGATCTTTAGGCATCTATTCAGTTGCGGATGGATATAAATCTCTTCACGATTATCCACCTTCTCCTCACAATGCAAAGTTTTGGAAACAAGTCTGGAAATCCCCTAGCATACCAAAAGTCAACTTTTTTACCTGGATCCTCATGCACCAATGAGCCTTAACTGGGGAAAATTTGCTAAAAAGAGGGTTTTTGGCCCTTTTTGATGTTGCTTCTGTAAGCAGGCAATAGAAACTTCTGCTCATATTTTTGTAAATTGTGATTACACTCAAAAATCCTGGGCGTTTCTATTACTTGGGCTCCCGGTTTCTATTCCTATCAATGATGAACTTGTAAATCTCTTTGCAACCTAGAAGAACTGGTATCCTAGAATTTATGCTTCAAGTCATGAGTGGAGGAAAATCTCGCAAGCCATCCCAAAATTCTTTTGGTGGAAAATATGGTTAGCCAGAAATGAATTAATCTTCAACATCAAATCCAAGAATCCTGTTCTTGTAGTAGCTAAAGCAAAAGCAATGCTCTTGTAAGTAGTGGGAAAGCAACTAGATCTCAATAATCTTAGTGTTGAATACAAGTGGATTGGACTGCCTCATATTGACAGAACTCAACTGAATTTTAGAAGACCTATGCTTAAATCTTTTTGGCAGATTAAAAGTTCGGAAACAGACTTCTCGGACTGGTGGAAAAAGAAGAACAAAATTTCAATTTTCTTTGATGGTGCGTTAAAAGGAAATCCGAGAAGCACTGGAGCAGGTGGATTAATTTTCTTTCCGGGAGGACTGCTTCAAACTAGCTTTAGTTGGGGATTGGGACATCTCTCTAACAACCAAGCAGAATTATATGCTCTTCTAAAAGCATGTCAACTCACCTCTGAAGATGGTCATACCAATCTTCAATTTTTTGGAGATTCAGAAATCATTATTAAAGTTTTAAATTTTGCATCTAAGTTCTCCAAACCCAGTTTGATCATGACTATGCACAGGATTCATTTCCTCTTAATCGAGTGTACACCAGTCTCTTCCTTTCACATTCTTCGTGAATTGAACAATTCGGCTGACCTTAAAGCAAACCAGGGATGCCTTCTCCCCCAAGGAATGCTTTCTCTGAATGATATGCCTAGTGTTTTGCATCAAATTCCTTAATTCTGAATTGAGAATCAACAGAGATCAAGAAATGTATACCTCTGGATTGTTGTATTTGGGTTAAATCCCATCCTTATTCTTTTTCAATAAAAAAAATTCAATAACCGATTTGGTGAAAAAAAAATTGTAATCTAATATAAAAATTATGAATAGGAACCATCTAGTCATTAAATAAGTAAAATGAAATTTCCAAAAAAAATAAAAAAATAATATCACATATAAATATTAGACAAAGAGTGAAGAGCCATACAAAAGAATAAAACCCACCATAAAATTCATTATTAAGAGTGCATACAATCCTCTACCCAGAATGCTTAACCAAGCTCTTTCAATAATACCTCAAAATTACCTTTTATACTAACATAATAACGAAATATCAAAGTAACCCTCTACAACTACATTAACGAAGTCTTGGTTTGATTGTTGGTGATATTTCCCCAACTAAGATTCAAACCATTTAAATATATGTTTCATCCCTCATGGGCCATCTCTCTCTTAGTA